>JANHZT010002127.1:0-10308 GCA_032468215.1 Stegonotus admiraltiensis | reverse complement strand
CCGCTCCCCCCTCCTGAACCAGATCACAAATGAGGGGGGCTTTATTTACCATGGACCTGGCATTGCACAGCACCAGCATCAGCCGCAGACCTGGGCCCTGAGAGCCCGGACAGCCCGGGATGCGAGAAGGGCAATACTTGTGGAAAGACAAGTAAAACTTCCTTTTGCTTTTTATCAGAGAGGTAACAAATATAAATCTTTACCACAACGGACACTGAGAAGGTGCTGCAACTGGGTTTATTGATTATATTACACCAAAAAGTACACCCTTCCTTTCTGAGGTGTGTGATTGGCTCCCTTTGGTGACATTCTTAACAATAAGCCAGTACAAGTCAATGCAGAGGAGAATTGCACATGTATCCAACAGCCTCCTTCAATATTTTTCATGCTCCCCTCCCTTGAAAGTACGGTATCTCCACTTGAATTCCTCAATAAAATCTACCTCCGTAGCAAACTGGCGGCATTTCCCTCTCCTTGCTGCTGTGTGCAGTGTTAAGCAATAAAGCTACAGTTATGGCTGATGAAGCACCCCCATTACATCTCCCAAGGTTTGAATTCTTTTGTAAAATAATTACCCATTGGACTTTCTCATGCTTTGTTTCAACCCAAAGGTGAGAATTGCAGGGAGGGGGAAACCATCATAAAAACCCATTTGGGCATTTTATGAGAGACTGTAGGCTGGGAAATAACATTGAGTGTTCTTTGTTAGCATGCCTTATTTGTGCTCAGGGAAGAAAAAGAACCTATGATTTTCTTCTCTCTCTCTCTCTCTCTGGCTGTCTTTCTAGCAATTATTCCGAACTGTGCTTTTGACACAGTAAAAAAACACTATTTAGAAATAGTTTAAAAAAAAACAACCTGCTTTTTCAAAATTGCTTAATGTGAAAAGATAACTGGTTGCTCTCCCCACCCCACCCCTACATGGAAGCGTACTTAAAAACATTGTGTTGTAATGTTTTCTAAAAATTCAGTTGGCCGGCATGACTAGGGGCTCTGCATCACACCTGCATTGGGGCCAGGATGTTAATGGATCCTGGCATCTGTGGAGGAGAGCATGCTGGTAAGGTGTTTTCACAGTGACCTTGACTTTGTGCTTCAAATAAACTGTGCATTATGTTTTATCTTTTGCTCTCCATCCAAAGTTCCATCGAATCTATGAGCAGCTCTATCAATGTGTTAAATAAACCAACAGAAATGCAGAATAATTGCTTCATTTTATTACAGTTGAGGAGTGTTTATGGAGTTGGTTCATTCATAGAAGGCAATCAACGTTTAATTTAGCACATTGAAGCAATGAACATACGAATAAGACACACGAAGCATTACTAGCCCTTGTCAAATGCATAGACCATTTTCCAATTTACCTCAGTTTGAATAGCCCTTCAATTTCTAGAACTATTGAATAATGAATTGCCACAGTATATATATTATAAAATAAGTGTGAACTATATTAGACAATCTGTGATCTACTCATAGCACTATAGCACTTAGACTTATATATACTTCATAGTGCTTTACAGCCCTCTCTAAGTGGTTTATAGAGTCAATCATTTTACCAACCTCAGAAAGATGTAAGGCTGATTCAACCTTGAGTTAGTGAAAATCGAACTGCTGGCAGTCAGCAGAATTAGCCTGCAATATTGCATTCTAACCACTGTGCCACCACAGCTCAGTTATGTGTCGTGACTATATTATTGTTTTCTTAGGTGTAGCACATATTGAGAGTGACTTATGGGTGGGGGCAAAATTTAAGGTTTCATTTACCCCTTAATCCTGCTGCCTCAAATTAAATATTCCTTGACTTACAATTGTAATGGAGCCCACCCATCATGGCCATAAGTCATGATGGCATAAAGTGGGCCACTCACTTGACCAACCTGATTTTTCAACCTTTCTTGCAGTGGAACAGTCTTAAAACATGATCAGGTGATCATTGGACACTGTAAATGCAGACTGGTTGTGGCCATATGATCAGATGGGAGCCTGGCAGTTGGAACTGGGCCATAAGTAGCCCATGGACGTCTGTCATAACTTTGAACAGCCACTAAGCAACTGGTCATAAGTTGAGACTACTTGTACTTGACTAGTACTACTTGCAAGTTTTGAGTTTCTTTTTCAGAGATAAGATCAAAATTCAGCAGTGTCCATTTAGCAAATCCTCCTGCATGTTAAGCAGCCTGAAGGGGCACTGGGCAAATCAAAATTGTATTAAATTTATCAATGGGTTTTAGGAGAAAGACTAAAGATTTCTCCTCTTTAGGAGAAAGAGGAGAAGCAACACAAGCTGTAGGTCAGGGATGATGTCACATTTGATGGAAAGAGTCAGGATGTAAGGATGTATACATGTAGGCTTCCTTCTTCTTCTGCTTGAAACAGGTGGCAACTTCCAAGGTTTGCATATAAATGGAAAAGTATCCCATGTTCCCTTCAGGCTCTCTGAGCTGCTTCCCTTGGGGAATAAAGTCTTGAAGACTTTACATGTATATTCTGCTCACAGGGAATTTGAAATCTAACAGTTATTTGCCAAAGCTGGGCTGTCAAACATTCTCATTTGCAGCTAAAACCAATGCATATAGAAGTACCATCTGGCCAATATTAAACCAGTTATGTACATTGTTTTTTGTTTTTTTGTTTTTGTTTTTTTTAAACCCTACCTCTGTATTTTCAAGTGCTAAAAATATACAGTCGTTTTGCTCACATGCAATAGTGTAATTAAATTCAGTCATATTGAGGACATGATCAGTTAACAAGAGACTGAAATTCTCGGAATAGGTTCCTATTAAAAGTGAAAGCACAAATCTAAACCTGACTTCTGAAATTAATTGAGTGTTTTATGGCAACACAACAGAGCAAATAATGAAAGCTATTTAATAAAACCCCTTTCAAAAGAATGATTTTTCTTTGGTCTGGGATTGTGGCCTATTATATTTAGTGTTCCAAACAGGGTCTTGTGTGCTTAAAAATGATCAGACCTTCAGCCTGTGTTTCACCAGGTTTCCACTCAAGCCAGGGAAAAATGAAAGTAACCAGCTCAAAGAAATGCCATTTTTTAATGCAACTTAACATAGTCATATCTTTTTTTTAAGGCTCATGCCTGGAAAAAAAAAGTGCTGCTTTAAAAAGTCATACTTCCATGCATTCTGAAACAAAGCTTCTGACTCATTTCAAAGAAAAGATGCTAAAAACACGGTCAACTGAAAAATGAAGGACTGATTCCTGTATCCCAAATTCAATGCATTCAAAAATTTGGACCACTTGCAGGGTTTGGGGATTGTAGATATTGTTTTGCAGTTGTGCTCTTTCTTTGGTGAGTGGATTCTGTTGTGGGGGAGGAGACAGAATTTGGAAACTAAGGGGATCTGGTTAGGAGGAAACAGACTGAACTTGAACAGAAGAAGATGGGATTGTTATTTGTCCACTGAAGTTCTCTGAAGTTTTCAGTATTATCTGTTGAAGGGATAACAGTGATCTTAAAATAGAAAATCTGGCTTAAGATTCTTCTTGACTTATCACTCAGTTAAGAATGTGGAGGCCATTGCCAGAAGACCTCTGTGCAGCTCAGGCTAGTATGACAAATGTGGGTGTACCTGAAGTACAAAGTCTTTCAGATGGTCAATCATACCCTCATGACTCCTTGAAACATCTGAACACTGATACTTTATATAGGGTTGGTTTTGAAGATTGCTTAGAAGCTTCAGCTGATCCAGAATGTAGGAATTTGATTCTTGGCTAATGTAGCAAAAAGGACTATATGATGTCTATTCTCTGGGTGCTGCACTTGATTCCCAAAGAAACATATGGGAGTGCAATTTAAAGTACTGGTTTAATCTTTAAAGCTTTGGCGCTGATATATCTACAGGAAAGTCTTACATGATCAGTTTTGATCTACCTAATATATCCTGGAAGCACCAACTAATGTTCCTTTCCAAAGAAAGGGTTGCAGGTGGACAGGCATTGATTTTCAGTTGTTGTACTTGCACTCTGGATTAGTCTCTTCCTGGAAATTCAATCAGCTTTCACTTTGTTAGCTTTCTGCAAGCTATTAAAACACAATTATTATGGAACACATTTGGGGTATGAAGTAACACCATTCTTTTTATTGGCTCTGTAATTGTTTATATGTTTACTGCTGACTGCTTACCTTCATTTTGTTTTATGGATATTTTATTGTGCTGCTTTGTACTTTAATTTTTATTTCTATTATACCATGGATAGTTTATTGTATTGATTATCAATGTCCTATAAACTTGTGAAAATGTCCTTGATTGTGGGAGCATAAACAAGCAAGGATTTTGGTGCCTAAAAGAGAGGAGATTGATGTCAACTACCTAGTGAGCTATGACACATCCTTGCTAACCTTGTATTAGTTTGTCACAAAGGACAATATGTATAGATTCTGGGGAAATAATTGGAATTCAGTACAAAATGGCACTCCATTTTTTTTTTAATTGAAGAAAATAGACACAAGCAAACAGCAAAATATTTCAGTTCCTATGTCTGCAAGCATAACTAATTGCATTGCATACCACTGTGAATTATTTCTCCCTATAATAGTGGGCCAAATTGTGGAAACCTTTTGGGAAAAGTATATTTTCTAAAACTAGCTAATAACACCAGTTTTTTGGGGGGAGTACTACCATAAAGTTATATATCAATGGAAAGATAATTTAATCAAGAATGTAATGCAATAACTTTCATGAAGGATTTCCTATTAGAATAGCAGTTACAGTATAAAGAAGAAAAGTGAAACATGTAGAAAAAATGAGATATACAAAAATTATCACGTCAGTTAATAATTATTTGGGTAACCTTTAGCATGAATTATGGCCTTACAACGTCTTCCCATGGAGTGAACCAAGTCTTTTAGTTCTGCAGCCGTTATAATGCAAAACCAAGATTGAATGATTGCTTCTATTAACTTGGTTTTATTGCTGGATCAATTGGGTTAAGGTCTGGGCTATTCCCAGGCCATTCCGGTAGTGGAATGTGATTATCTTGAAACTCCCCCCCTCCCAAAAAAAAAAGTGGTGTTATTAGCCATCAAACCTCAAAAATACACTTTTCCCAAAAGGTTTCCACAATTTTGGCCGCTACTGTAGTGTTAGTTGATACAACAGCAAAACTGATTGTCTTTAAAACACACCAAAACCATTTTTATTATTCAGAATTCAAGATTTCAGCATAAAACTACTCTAAGCCCCTCTAAACTAAACAGGTCATGATATAGGCTAACATATGTGTACACTATTCCTATCCCTTCCGTGTTTAGAAACAAGGAAGGACTTATTGAATCTCTGTCTCAGATGATTTGGCAACTGCCCTTTTTCTAGCTAATGTCAACTTTGTGTCATCTTCTGGAACCCCACCATGCTCTCTGCCTTGTTGAAAGGACTATTTTGCTGTCCTTTAGCATTCTAACCCTCTAGCAGAGATTAAACCAAAATTAACATTAGACCAATAATCAAGAAGTAGACAATACCCAATCAAGGAATTATCAACTAAGACAAACAAGCTTACAATAAACAACAGCCTAATCAAGGAACCATCAAGAACATTCCTACCAACACTGACAAGAGCAAGCCACTAGTATATAAAAAGAGACCAAACCCCACGTCCTTTTAGCACTGATGATGCTACCTTGTTTGGTAATGAAATGTCTGCAAGAAAATCATCAAGCTCAGAGATCACCTAGGACCTCACTTTAGCACTTTTCATCCTCTTCTGATCCTCAGCAACTTCTCTGGATTATGCCAACAGCCCTTCTCAGCAAGAGAAGCACTACCCAATCCAACTTAGGTTTAATAGCCCACATTGTTGCTTATTAAAATCAACAAATGATCTTCAACAGCTACTGCTGTTTATTCCTTTTTAGTTGCCAGTGTCAGCCATTTTTCAATTATCATTCCACTACCCATGTGATGTTTTTTAAGACTACCTCTTTAATTTCAGCTCAATCCAATATCTCCTTCTGTTTCCTGTGAGCATACCTTCTTACAGGGAACTAAAATGACTCCTATTCTTAGCTCCTTCTTCTTCTCTTTCCTTAATATCAAAGGTGGCATAAATTGGACATGAGATTTTTTTCTGAGCTAGACTATGGATGTCTAAATAGGTGGTGAGCCAGCAGGGAGATATAGCAAGTACAGGCATGTTACGAAGTTACTTTTCAAAGATCAACTTTTACAATATAGAATTGTCAGGATAATGGAATGGAATATTATTTATAAAATAATGGAATAAATATATTTTTCTGAGATATTTAGGCAATTATAATGTATTGCAATTTCCAAAAATTTGAGTAAGCCAAACAATAACAAACAGAATTGTAACCAAAAGGCACCTCAATTTATGATACACAAATATACAGTTAATCAGGTCTAGCCACAAGGTCAGTCAGAACAAAACAGAGCAGAATAACAGAGTTGGAAGGAGGTCTTCTAGTCCAACCCCCTGGTGAGGCAGGAAACACCACTTACACCTACACCACTTCGGACAAATGGTTATCCAATATCTTCTTAAAAACTTCCAGTGTTGGAGCATTCACAACTTCTGGAGGCAAGTTGTTCCACTGATTACTTGTTCTAATTGTCAGGAAATTTCTCCTTAGTCATGCTAGATCAGGGGTGTCAAACTCAATTTCATTGAGGGCCACATCAGGGTTGTGTTTGACCATGGGGGGCTGGGGTGGGTATGGTCAGAGTGGTTGTGGCCAACTCAACATCACTTGTGTCAGGGGATCCTTTGGAGGCCTGAGCACTCTGACAGCAAAAATGGGCTCCTGAGCTCTGTTTTCAGCTGCAATGGCTTCCTGCAACCCTCTGCCAGTGAAAACAGAGCTCAGGAGGGCTGGACGTGGCCCTCACAGGCTCGTTTTCTACTGCAATGGCCTCCTGCAAACCTCTGCCAGTGAAAATGGAGCTCGGGGGCTCCATTTTTCCTGGCAGAGACACCATGGGCCAGTCTTCGCTGTTTCCAGGGCAGCCCCAAGGGCCAGAACTAAGCACTCCATCGGTCAGATCCAGCCTACGGGTCTTGAGTTTGACACTCCTGTGATAGATTAATCATGGAATGGTTGTCTAATTTTTGGTCCTGTATAACCACTTATAAGAAATGTTTGTATCACCTGACTGAACAAAATCAGGTATTGTTCTGTTCAAGTCTAAATGGTATAATCGCAATCTTTCTGGCCTGTAGAAGAAAGTTATAACATACTTAGCATAATACTCGAGTTCAAAAACTAGGCAGTGACATGAATGAAACAAAGACAAAGCAGAAGCCAAGGCATCAAGATATAAATCAGGATAATAAATATCAGAAAATAGACACAGCTAGAAGTGATATAACAGGATTGCTAGGAGAAGGCAGATCTTTTCCAGCAACCTGACTGTGACCTTAAAATATAAATATACAATACTGGAACCTCCCCCATTTCTAATTTCAGGATTATTTTCTTCTTCTTCTTCATCGCCTATTTCTGCTAAGCTAAATTTTGAGGCTCTAGTTGTTGCTGTGATTGTATATATGTCTTTGCTCACTTGAAAACATTAAGAGGCTTCCCTCTTCAGGTCAGAGAAAAACTCACCAGGATCTTGCTTAGCTGTTCTTCTAATTGACAGCACTGCTGACTGAGCTTCTTTCTTTGATTCAAACTGACTCTGGCCAAAGCTGAAAGCTTCCAGATTATCATCAGATTTTCTCTGAAACCACACTATTTCCCAAACAGCTTTTTCCTCCTTGTTCGATTTGTCTAAATCAATCTGATTCATGTTATAAAGGGTTGACTAAATAGTTCCACATAACAAGAGGTCTTCGTTTGATCTGATAAGTTCCACGTTCAATACGACCAGAGTTATATTCTCAAGTTTCTCAATTCTCTGGGTTTCTGAAGTATGGGAAGGCTCCTTTTACTTGGTCTGGGAGAGCAAATATTAGGCTTTTCCTACAGTGCTGTTATTGCAACATATGACAAAAGCTTCTGTCAAAATTGCCACACAAACAAACAAAACCCAGTGCTGGCTGAGGTGTGCCTCATGTTCTGTTGTTATTCACAACAATCTAAAATACCCATTGTTTTCATAGCACAACAGTGAATAAACAAAAAATGATATCATGGATGAATATATATATATTTTTAAAGTGGCAGAATCTTTTCTTCGGGACTACACAGACACTGGTGGGGGGGAGGGTCCTTTAATGAGCAGCAGCGAAGTGCTGTGTTTGCAAGAGGTCCAAATAGCTTTACCCACATGATTTTTTTAAATGTAATTAGACTGCATAACACTCATTTATTTGTTATACACAGTTTCTGGTCAAGAAGTGAGCATTTTCTGATTCTTCTGCTAATTTCAAGACACTCTAAAACAGGGGTGTCAAACTTGCAGTGACATGTCATCATGTGACATATCACCGCTGTTCCCTCCTTTGCTAAAATAGGGGTGGGCGTGGCCAGTGAATGACGCATCTGGCCTATGGGCCACGATCTTGACACCTCTGCTATCGAAGATATAGAGATTTTGAAAGTGAAAAAAGAAACCAAATTAAATAACCACCCAGAAATTACTGTGCAGTAATGACGGATTTGTTGGAAACTCTACAAATAAATGTGAACAGCTGAAAAATGAGACTGCTTGGGAACTTCTGACCATTTGTTTTTAGCAGGCGATGGTGTGGGACTTGCTATGGCAATCAGCATGGCCTTTCGAAGAGGTATTATCTGCTGGAGGGAATGTTCTCTAAATGCAACCAGATGCAAGCAGACTGATAGAAATATATAGTCCTGTGCAGGGGTGGGTTCTACTACCCCTTTACTACCAGTTCGCAATGGGGCCGCACACGCGTGCTCTTCTGTGCATGCGCAGAAATGTTCTGATGATGTCGGGGTCGGTAGGTGGAGCCTCCCGCTGGTTTTACTACCGGTTCTATAGAACCGGTGTGAACTGGGAGCAACCCACCACTGTTCCTGTGCAAGGACACCATCTAAAATAATCTCATGTTTATATTACTGCAGTTTTCTATCCATGGCTCTGAAGTCCATTCTCCCTGAGATGAAGACTCAATTGCTCAAATTTCAGTTTAAAAAATTATACATTTTAGCCATTACATGATCATGGCTAAATACCCAATTCTGTTCCAAACTCAATCTTACAGTGTTCAAGTTTGTCTGCATTGGGTTCTGCAGATTCCTTTGGGATATGTTTTGGGGAAGGTGAAGATAAAGTTTTAAATAAAACTTAAGAACAGTTATGTCTCTGAGCCTGCTTCTATTTATTGATTACAACTGTTGTGTTAGGAACTAATCCATAGAATTATAAGGATTATAATTGACCTTTCTCAATTTCAAAATGTAGCAGAGTATTTTTTATCAATAGATATTGAAAGCAGAGATTCATTGGATTGACCATGTCTGGATGTATCTTAGATTTCAGATGTCTTCACCAACTAAGTAGAACTGGACCACTAACCGAAGAGGGGAAAAAATCTATTAAGGAACACTGGGTGATTGTTGATGGGTGAAAAGCTATCCTAAAATATATTGGCAGCACATTTTATTAAACATACGGAGGAAGCAGATTTGGAATGCCACAAAATAAAATTCCAACCTTTTATTTGATGCTTAGAATTTTCATTTTAACGTGAGAAGTTACTCATTTGTGAAATTAGTAGTTATAATGCACAAGATATTGGAACAGGGAGGCTAAAAGGATTACCAAAGGCAATTAAGTAGTAGCGCACAGTTTAACATATGCAAGTTGTGAGTGATTCCTCCAAAATACAATGGAATTTGTCTTTCTGCCAGATAGATCCAGGTTCCCAGAATTTCCAAGCCAAAAAGATAAAACAAAACAAAACAAAACAAAAACTCATTTCTTTCTTTCAGACTAGAAACATAAAACCCATAGTCTGCAAGATTCCTTCATCCTTGCCTTTAACAGTGGTTGGTCTGATTAAAATTTATATCCTGTAGGGGAAAATACAATCCCTTGTCAAAAGTTTTCCTTGATGAAGCACAAATGAGCTCTGGGATCCTCATCTTCACTTTTTCTGCCAGGCCCATGATTTGCCTGCTTCCTGTAAACTTCTCATCACCATAAATTTATTTTCAGTTATTCTAGTAAACATATCACTGCCATCTTAGTGGGGCAAAAATCATTCCATTGGGGGATGGGAAACATGTTCACATTTTTTTAACTCTTGCAAATTACTATCACTCTGGGAATCAAAGAGTTGGATCAATGTTCTCTCTCTCTCTCTCTCTCTCTCTCTCTCTCTCTCTCTCTCTCTCTCTCTCTCTCTCTGTGTGTGTGTGTG
>JANHZT010002126.1:163661-179108 GCA_032468215.1 Stegonotus admiraltiensis | reverse complement strand
GACCTGGCTATTTCAGCAAGCTCCTTGATCATTTTTATGAGGTTTTAACTAGGGGATTTTAATTTGGTAGGGTTTTAGATCTGTTGTATTGTGTATGATTTTATGTTGTGAGCCGCCCCAAGTCCTTCGGGAGAAGGGCGGCATAGAAATTTTAAAAATAAATAAATAAATAAAGCAAATTTGGTGATGCAATTTTTTTTTCTCAGAAAAACCAGTTGTAGGTCCCAGAAATTTCCTCCCTTTCTCACAGCTGGGATTGAATTCCACTGCTTTTTCTTCTAAGTATTTGGGTTGAGTTCTCTCTGCTAGACTTCCTTTAATTTCAGAGCCCATTCTTCCAATTGTTCTGATACTGACAAGGACAATTTCAGTTCCTTGGCTTTCAATTTTTTCCCCAATGATCAATCTGTACTGGTCTCAGATATTCTCTGTCACCCTCTTTAATTCAGTTTGCCCTCTGAATCAGGTTGACTGGTACAGTGATGCTGTTTATTATTCCTTGTATCTGACTATTATATCTATAGCAAACAATTAAGATTCATATAACACTAATTTTCTTCAACACAGGTTGTGCTTGTATGACCACCTAGAACAGATAATTTAGAGAGGTTGCCTGAACTCTGAATTTGAGAGAAAATAAAGTGAATTGACCAAGCTGTTATTTGTACTAAAGATTTGTTTGAGAGCAATTTATAGTATGATTTGCAGGGATGAGCAACACATGATCAAACATTATTTGTAGTTTGCTTGTTCTAAAGACAAGGCTTGGTCCTTGTCCAATCTTTTTGAATTACCCGGAAATATATCCGGAAACATTATCAAGGAAAGTTTGTTCTGTTGAAGTATATATGACCTTGTAGGATGATTTTTATGAGTCAGATATTGTTGGCATTTAGGAGCCAGGGGGGTGGTATAGCTAAGGTGCTGGAGTAGAAGTTAGGGAAATCCAGGCTCTAACTCTCCTTCAGGCATGGAAACCAAGGGGGTCGTCTCAGTTCAGTAGTTTCTTCTTGGTCCTAATCAACATCAGATTTATGTGAGAAGTGACTATCATGCACTGATAATTTCATTATATGACTTAAGTGACTTACATTATGAAAAATAAGCACCCAATCAGATAACACTAAGAAGGAAATACAATGTTTTTTTTAAAAAACAAATCTTTAAATTCTATTATTGCAAAACAGTCAAGACATACAGAAGTAAAGGATGGTTCCTGGTATGTTTATAATGTTTATATAGTTTTTCCGGTTTAGGTTAGGTTAGGTTTTCAGAATTAAATCATCCTTGGAGCTATACGGACATTTATTCCTGATATGTTGGCTTTGATATCTCCTTCTATTGTTAAGATTTGCTCCAGCAGATGAAATGCTGCTTGTCTGCTTTCATTATTAAAGGCATCATCCAGATACCACCTCACCTTGGATATGTTAATTTCACTAAATGCTCTTTATCTGTCTATTTCCTTGTCTCTTTATCTATTGGGATTAGGGTAAAAATGAAGACTTCAAACTAAGCTGTTCCGCTTTCTTGCTTGCTTGCTTGCTTGCTTGCTTGCTTGCTTGCTTGCTTTACTTACTTACTTAATCTACAGCTGGAAAATGTTTACATTTCTCTTGTTGTCAAGGTCAAGAGTAAAAGAGTAAAAAAACCTGAAGTAATAACCTTGGACAAGTTTGTTTATTTTAGGCATTTTCTGTAGTCCCAGTAAACAGTAGTGAAGGCATATACAGCTAAGCAACAAACTTTCAGGCAAATATATTTTGGCCCAACTCATTATGTCTTGCTGTGTTTTTCATGTTTCTTCTTTGGAATGTCTGATCTGTCTCATTGACTGATAGTTTTCTTCTGTGCTTTCTTTCTTGTTAGATCTGAATTATTGTACCCATCATAAACCTTGCCAAAATGGAGCCACTTGCATGAACACCGGTCAAGGAAGCTACACCTGCTCTTGCAAAGAGGGGTTCACTGGCAAGGACTGCGAAAGGAATATTAGTGAATGTGATAGCAGCCCCTGCAAAAATGGTGGTAGTTGCACAGTAAGGACAAATTATATGCTAATAGTTAATTTATGAAAGTAAAAATGGCATTATTATTTTATCCAGTTCTTTTTTCAAGGATAGCAGGATTGCACACATGAAGTTATATTAATATATATTCATAACAATATACTGTCAAATTGACATATCCCCCACAACCACTGTGCTTGCCCTCAAGCCTACCCAATCCACTCATACATTCCCATTAATGTCTTCATCTTCTGGCTGCCAAGGACCTTCCAGAGGTGTATATTCTCCATTTTGCAGAATTGTGCAGTGGCAGAGCACGGTTGTCACTTTGGCTAATGCTTTCCACATTTTCTTCATTTCCTCACTCGTTTTGTTTTGCAACAAGGGAAAAAAATACAAATTGCCATTGTGCAGATGGTTCCAAGATGACTTATGGAGAGAGGCCAGAAGGCAGGAGATAGGATGGAATAGGAGTCCCTCCAACAGCCATTGCTTACCACAAAGCTTCAGGCCACAGACCTAGTGATGTGAATCATCTTGGGAGTTTCTTCCTCATTACTGGGGAAGGAAAACGGCAAAGAAATACTGTGGCCTACAAAAAGTATTGCGAATATAAATGATGTAAAAATGGGGGTATTTCTTTCCTACAGTTTATATTGATAGGAATTTAGTGTTACTTTCATGTAACATTAAGGTATCAATTTTTCTGATTTACAGAACCTTAGAATTTTTACCTTTACATTCATGGCAGAGGGCTTGCACACAATATAATAGACCCTTCATTGAATCACAATCAAATCTTAATATAAATAAAATACAATGAATTATTTTTCATAGGATTATGTGTGAATCGATGGAGTCATTAATAACTGATCTCTGGATCTCCATCTGTATCATTGTTAGGTAGTTATTTGTATATTATTTTAAACTGTTATATGTGCCTATGCAATCTAGCTTCATCTATCTGGGTTTGTTTTGACTTAAATGCAAAAATAGCTGTAGTCTGAAACAACTGCTATTTCAGGGAACTAAATTTTATATATATTGTTTGCTTGCTCCTACAGGATTTAGGAAACGAATACAAATGTACATGTCTCCCAGGATATGATGGCATTAACTGTGAGCATACTACCTTGACTTGTCTTGAATCTCCGTGTTTTAATGGTGGAACGTGCCTGGAAAAAGAAAAAGGAACTAGCTATGCATGCCTTTGCCCCATGGGATTTACTGGATCCAATTGTGAGAAAAAAGTAGACAGGTGCACCAATAATCCCTGCGCTAATGGTAAGCCATAAGAAGAGGACTTAGTTTTTGAGAATGGTCATGAAAGAAACTTTAATTTGCTAGCATGCCAGTTTCATTTTCCTATTTTCATTCCTTATGAATTTTCTAGCTTGACAAAATGCTAATCCTTACCTTCCATGGATGTTTTTCAGATATTTTTAATTAACAGATAATTAACAGGGATAAAGGAGTGATTTGTAACTTTGCGTGCATATATACATATATATTCTCATTTCATTAGGCTATAGTAGCCATTTCAAGGAACAACTAAAACATATGTACAGTTTTGTTGAATTTGGACAAGTGGATGAATCAGGTTGTTCATTCCTAATTCTACCCTCACTGAAGAACTTCAAGAAAAGATATTTAGAATAAAACATCCCTCAACTTTGTATTCTATCATAGATCTGCCACTTATCCTACTTTCCCCTAAACTAAGTTTAACTCTCCAAAAGGTCCTTAGGCAATAGAGTTACATCTTGTGAAAGCCTTTGTTCGCTTTAATTGTGTAGGATAAGAAGCAGGTTCAGTAACAGATTAATGAAACCAAGACAATAAACACAAGACACCCAGAAGCAGCATAGAAGCAAATCTGTAGAACCGAATTATATGTGCACTCATCTTTTGAAGGTTTTGTTTAAAAATGCAAAGAAGGGAGAAGATTTAAAACCATGGAATAGGAAGGGGACTCTGGTTTGTTTTAAATAGCTATTTCCAAAGTTGAGTATTCTAGCTTGGTGTTAGTTTGTAGCTGGACATTCTTACTCTTTGCACTATTGTAATCATTGCAATGCTTTGTGAGCACTAAAAAGGCTTTTTCCCCTTCTGTAGGCGGGCAGTGTTTTGTAATGGGCCAACAGCATGTATGTCGCTGCCGTCCAGGCTTCTCTGGTCAGACATGTGAGATATACATCAGCAGATGTTCAAGAAATCCCTGTTCCCATGGAGGATCATGTCAAGATCTTGATGCTACTCATGATTACAAATGTACTTGCTTGCCAGGCTTCACTGGCAGAAATTGTGAAATTAGAACTAGAGATGGTTGTTCTTCTGGACCATGCCAAAATGGGGGGACATGCTATATTGGGCTTTACACTAAAAGCTTTGCTTGCCACTGTCCCTCTGGCTTCCTGGGCATCCACTGTGAATTTGCAGTGGCAAATCCTGCGACGAGCATCATTCCACCACTTCCTAAGCCACTTCCCTGGGTGGCTATATCCATGGGAGTTGGGTTAGTAGCTCTCCTCATCCTGTGCTGCATGATAGCCATAGTTATCCGACAGATGCAGAGACACCCAGAGCAAAATTCAGAAACTATGAACAACGTGTCTGACTTCCAGAAGGAAAATCTCATCCCAGCTTCTCAGCTTAAAAACACCAATAAAAATAAAGACCTTGAAATTGATTGTGTACTGGAGAAATCAAACTACAAACTTAAAAACCATACATTGGATTATAACCTAGTGAAGGAACTGACAAATAGAGGAACTCAGGAAGATAAATACCATAAAAGTGAAAAATGTATAGGAGAGAAATCAGCCTTCTGGTTATGCAGGTATGAAAATTTCCTTTAAAAGATGTATTTATTTGCACTGTTAAAATGATGAAGAATAAAGGTGGTGTTTTAGTGTAAAAGTCTCAGAAAGGAGCAAATGAGTGAAAATATAGCTGAAAATGTCTGCCTTTGATATTTTTAACTTTTTGTATACTAATTAGTATACTAATTCTTCATTATTACAAGAAAACTAATTGGCCATGTTTTGAAAATACTTTTATTTTTCTAATTAGAACAAGAAATAGTTCCAGCATGAGAAAATATTCTATATAAGCTTGAATCCTATATATTGCTTTTTAAATACCATTTTATTGTTATTTCTTTCTCTATATCCTCCTATCATCTTTGTTTAAGCTAGCATGGCATTACTATACTGTAGCCCATCTTAGGTTGGAAATGATACTGTTGTGAACAGGAATTCACTAATTCCCTGGATCATAGCAGAACTAGAATAAAAAAAAGGGATGATGTATTCAATTCACAAAAACCACTCCCTTCCCTGTCCTTCATTGCAGATAAGTGGTTGGACTTGATTTTATGATTGTTTTTATGATCATAAAATCACTGTGGTCCTTCAGTAAATCATGTGATCATTAAGCAAATCATGTCATTAAGCAAATCCAGTATATCCACTGGGTATTTTTTGCTGTTTTCTGCTGAAAAATGGCAAAAACATTGCAAATCAAAGTTACATGACTGTGGATCTTCCAAATTGTTCATAAATATGACCTGAGTGCCAAGCACCCAAAATGTGAGTATAGTGATCACAGGGGTTAGGCACATCAATTGTAATTTTAAGGATGGGGTGTAAATAGCTTTTCTGAAGTCTATTATAACTTCAAACAGTCATTAAGCCAACTGCCATAAGGCAAAGACTACCTGTAAACTGAATACTCAAAACAAATTTAGTGAAATTATATCCTCTTTTTAACACTGAAGTGAGGTTACCATTTTTCAGTGTAATAATATGAACAATCTGAACTGTTATCTCTAGTTTTTCTTACTATTGTGCTAGTCTCATCATTTTGATGTGTAGGTTTAAACAGAACCTGTTCCATATTACAAGAGTCCCTGAAGTCTACATTCTATGACCTTACTACTTCAAGAAATTCCTGTAATTTAAGCCAAGCTGCAATATATCACATGTTTAGACAGTCTTTTTGGTTAAAAAAATGTTTTCCTTTCAATTCGTCCTTTGCAGTCACTTTTTTTGTGTATGAAAGGTAAACTCAAGGACATTCAATGATGAGTACAGCTTCTCCTTATTCTAATTAAACTTGTGTTTTGAAAAGAGAAACAAGTTTTAGTCTTAAGTGTGTCCAAGTTCAAGATGTTGCTTTGTCAAATATAATGTGACGGAGAAACCATAAGTGCCATTAGTTTCCACTGTACAGACATGAAAAAGAATAAATCTAGAATGTGCAAGGAAACTGGTTGCTCTTATTATCTGCTGTCTCCGATGCCGGTGCCTTTTTTCTTTCAACCACAACTTTCCTACAATATTCTTTTCCCACGTCTTGCAATATAAAGCTTTGACATTGGTTCTGAATTTTCATGTATTTTATCTTATTTTTCAACAGTGAAAAGCCAGAATGTAGAATATCAGCAATATGCTCTCCAAGGGATTCAATGTACCAGTCTGTTTTTGTAATAACAGAAGAGCGGAATGAATGTATTATAGCTACAGAGGTATGTACATTGCCTACAGAAATGTGATCTTTGCTCTGAATAATGTTCAGAAATGTGACATTCAGAAAGAAAAGTGAGCAATGCAACTTGGTGTTTTCAACATAGACAGGCTTGCTTATTAAATATTGCTATGATCACCCCAAAAAATGATTCAACAAAACATTAAATTCAAATTCTGTGATCATGGAATAATTTTTTTCATGCTCCTGTGTGGGATCCTGTAACCCATGAAACATTGGGGATGGTAATTGGTATCTTCAGAATGGCAAGGAATGTGACCGAAGAGGGCCAGAGCAGAAAGAGGAAATTGGGGGAAACCAGGAAAACTTGTGTGATCAGAAATAACTCGGTTATACAACACCATCTTTGAATCTAAGGTTCTAAATCAGTACAAGAATTCAACAAATTAAAGCATTGACTATATAAGACTTAACTTAAATAAAGAGTTAAACGGGTGAAGGTTGAACTTACAAATCATAAAGAGCCTTCCCCTGCTACTAAAATAGTGCATTCAAACTATTTAGGTCAACAATTGTATATCTGTTATACTTAATTTTATTTTTGTATTGGATTAATTGAAATGTCTGTTTCTCTGTTCTATGTTTATGGCAGGTATAAGAGTGAAAGCTGCTCTGTTTGCACCTCAGTTCTAGAGATGCCACGAAGTGGACATTCCTACTACATTGTTTACAATTCAAAATTGGATTGGACTTGGTTTTTTTTTTTAATTATATGCAATTTGCTGCTCTCAGGAGGAGGAGTGGATGAAAGTGGGTGAACTGGACAGACTGTGAATTTAAAAGATGCAATATACCTTTTTGCCCCCTGTTTCCTTATTTTGAAGTCTAATAGGAGGAATGTAACTGACTACTAGCAGGGGAGAGACGAAGATGTCTCTTAGTAGCCTTTGAAACGACATGCCAGTTGCTCATGGACAGTTGTATGACTTTCCAGAACTTAAGTCTTGAAAGGTGCCTGTCAGCATAAAGGCCCTTGAGGTTATCACAGAGTTAATTGTCACTGTGAGAAGAATGAAGAAACGTATTTTTCTATGCAGAAAAAGGATACAGAATAAATGTCACCGTGGTTTTTTTTTCTGGATTCGGAAGTGCCTAAAAGTGTGTCTGAGAATCAAGAGAGCCCAAATCAAGACCCATCAGCCTTTTCCCCCTCCAGCACCCAAGCAGTATTGTCCAGGAGTGGCTGTTAGCCACTCCTGTTGCTCCTGTATTTAAGCCCTCCTTCTCCCTTTCCCCATTTATTATTCACAGACAACTTAAGGCTACTGAATCGGCATTTTGCCTCCTTGGATACTGCTTTGGTGAACTGAGCAGTAACTGGGTTTGTTCTTTTTGTGAATCACAGCAACCTCCCCATTCATAATCTGACCAGAGAGAGACTGATGACTTTTCTTTTTCATAAGAGGAAACTGAAGCCCAGGGCTCCCTGAAAGCCTTATAAGTGCGTTTGAAATCAATCAGCTGTTTTCATGACCTTTGCACTACTTAGTCATCATGAACAGAAGTGTTTTTTTCTGTGTTACATGTTTAAGGAGAGGATTTTTCTTTTGGAGATCTCGTCTTTTCCACTGCAGATAATCTGGAAGATTGCACCATTATGTTTTTTTTACAGCCAGGCAAGTGTTTATGATCCTGCCTTTCTATTACTTGCTGCAGAAACTCCCATGCTGATTAAGTTGATTTTTTTTTTCTAAACACCTGACAAGGACAAAGGGGACTGTGGTGGTGGTGGTGAAATCCATTATGTGGCGAGGGGGAACTATAAAGCCCTTAGTTTCCTCTGTTTGTTTGTTTCTTTCTTCACTTTGCTACAAAGAAAAGAATATCCTTAAGTTTTTGAATCCAAAGGAGCAGTTCTGAACTGGAAATTCAGAATTGACATAGACTCTCTTGTACATTTACAGCAATAATAATAGACATCTCAGATAGGAAGTGCTGTTCATAGTGATAAACAAGTACTGTGGGAAAGAGAATATGGCAGAAGCAGAGAGAGGAAGCAAATTTTCATTCAAGGAAGTTGGGATCGTGTTTTCTGTGATGGAAGAGCAATGTTCCTGACCTTGAAAAATCCCAGGCTGGATTAATCCATCTCCAGCCTTGAACTGTGCAATCAAATTCTTGCTTGGCATGTTCACTACTGACACTTTGGTCTGACCACACAAGGCCATTGTGAAGAGGAGCTTCAGAAATCAATAATATGGTTTATATTAGTGTCCGTCTGTAGTTTATTTTGAAGCCTAGCATTTCAATAATTTAAAGTAAAAATCAGAAGCACTGAACTTTCTACATTTTGTAACATTATTTTGTATATAATGTATATTTATAATCAGAAACAGAAGTGTAAATATGTTTATTACATATGTCATGTTTTTATGTGATGACAAAGTTTGAATTTTATTTTTTTTTTCAAATAATGAAGATACCTTCTTGCTACTGCAAACTTTTAGTGTGGTTTCTTGTGTTATAATTTGGATTCATGACCTTGCAGTGTTTACAGGATCACTCATAGCAAAGCTTGTAAGATAATAGAAATTTATTATTGCTAATAATAGTATTTCAGTAAATGAACTGAAATGAATATATGAAATGAGTTATAGAATGTCCCATTTGATATAAATTTAACCTGTAAACATAATAGATAAAAAAAAAACAATGTCTTACAATATGAATAAAATCATCCCATATATAGTTTTTGCTAGAAATAGGAACAGGAAAAGTCTCTAAATCATTAATAAAAATACACCTCAAATTTATATTCTATTAACAAATGCAAGTTCTTTAACTGATTTTCTTGCTTTTCTCTACTGTAATTGGAATTCATGGTGTATGTGTGTTAACATCTATTTTGAAATAGATTTAATATAGGGAAGCAAGTAACAGTCATTTGTATAAAAATAAGAAACATAACATAATTACTTTTTACATTGTTTCCTGCATTGATTCTATACATCTGGTTGCTATTTATCTGAGAGTGTTTTCAGACACACTCAGATTTGTGTTTCCACCAACACAAATAGCCTATTGGCAGAAATTACAATTCCAGAAGAGTAGCCATATTTGTCTCTGACAGCAACAAGGATAAAATCTACAACAATTTATGGCATCTAATTGGTTTTTAAAAAGAGTTACCAGACTCCTGTTTGCCATTGGACATAATAAAGGAGACTAGAGGTTTTGGTGTTGCCATTGCTAGGTTTAATCTTCTGGATCCATGCTACAATATTGGGGCATTTATTTTGACAGCGGCAAAGCAACCAACAGAAAACTTTTGATCAGTTTGTCATGGCAAAGTTCTGTCAAGCTAAAATGTTCAAATATCAATCTAAAAATGTGACTTAGATTTGCTAAGCTTGTTACAACATTCAATTTTAAAATTATGGAAGTGAAAGAGTGTAAACAAGATCTAAGTACTAAGTAAGCTTGAACTGCAGATCAGTTATCAGGAATATATAGATTTAAGACCATGGAATTAGTGTAACTAATTTATAAACTATTTTAAGGCAATAATGCAAATTTTCTTGCTTTATCTTTTAATGGCAGCTGTAATAACAAAATTGCAAAGGATCTTTTTAGCTTGCTCTTGTTTTAATTATATGCAATTTTGTTTACCTTTTAAAACATTACGCATTTGTGCTTTCCTGTTTAATTCTTTTCTTAAGAAAATCAGTTGAAAATCCTAATCAGTCTCCTTGACAACCATTTGAGGCAAACAATCATCAAGATGGAACTCAGAAATAAATAGAACCCTCCTGTCTCTAAACATTTGTCTTGTAGAACAAATTATGAAAAACCATTGACAAAAAGCAGAGCAGATGCCCCTGATTTGCAGCTTTTTCTTGGCAATGAGAAATAAACTCAACAGATGCTTCTCTTAATTGAACTCATGGATTATACACATGTACAAGCACATAAATGCAGAGTTGTTCTTCAAACAAAAAAACAAGACAAACAGGAAAAGAGTCAGGGAAATCTTCCCACAGCTTCAAAAAGACAATAGTGGGATTTAAACATGGCTAAGTTTGGGGGTTCAAGAGAAAGAATGGTAGGAAACACAAACTCTGAAATGTACATGCGCCAAAGCCTACGAAAATTATTTGTGGGTAGTTATTGTATTATTAAACATGTTTGCATGCATGGTTCTATAGGAAAAATTGAAAAGGGCATGCATACACATTAAGAAGTATATATGGTACATAATTCAAGATTACTTAATCAGGGTGTCTCCTTTCCATTCTCACTGGCTTATTCTATCAATTTGAGAGGAGATGTAGTTGGTACTTTGGCCCTGGAGGTGAGGCAGTGGATCCTGAAAAGCAGAGTTTCTCTGGGGCACTTCTGGCCCTCATGATTAAGCAATTCCCCTGAGACCTAGATGCACTTATACTTACCATCCTCAGAGAAAGCATTACAATTTGGCTTTTCCAGCCGTCTTTCAGAAACTGGATATCCTACCCTTTTCATCAGCAATTTAAGCCTGCTGTATTCTGAAACTTAATCTTTATTTTTTTATATTAGGGGATTTGAATGTTTTCTTTTATAACATCTGTGAACCATCCACAGATTTCATAATATTGTAGTACAGTATTTAAAAGAGGGAAATAAATATACAAGCTCCAAAAATAGCACTGGTTTCCAACAGGATCACGTGAGAATTGGAACTTGCATGTACAAATCTGATTGTGAAATATATTCAGTCTCCGCTCCCAAAGTGCTGAGGAAGTAAAATCTTAAATGACATACTGTTTGGAGGATTTTATACTAATCCTTTAAGGGTGAAAAGGGTAATTTCTGAATTATTTGATATAGTACCAGTATTTAGTTGAGTGATACATAGTCACAACTTTTTAGAAATGATGAATCATATACAGAGAATATAATTTATTTTTAAATTGTATAAGAGAAAGATTCGGATAAAGCCTACCTGAATATCATACACATGGACCCTATTATTTCTGAACTCATGAATAAAGCCCTTAATTATGAAACTTTTATTATATAGTTCCTGTGAGATAACTTGTATGATAAAATACATTTTGGGCTTCCTGACTAGACCATTAAAATATTTAAAACAATTAATGTCAATAATATAAGTTTCTATAAGAAACTATCTCTGACCCAAAATATAAGCTCTGTAGAAATAATATTTGAAATAGTATTTTTTAATTGATCATGTGTCTGCTTCTTAAAATGAGATATGTAGCAGATATTGGAGATTTCCTAGCAAGAATGTTGTGTTAAAACTCATAAAGGTACTTCACTCCTAATTCAAGTCTTTGTCACTGTACTTCTTTGTCACACAATTTGTTTCTAGTTGCATTTTTTCTAGCTTCTTCAGAGTGTGGATAGAAATATCCATCTGGTTCAGTTCCAAGCCAGGAGAAAGGCAATGGAGACAAAATGGAGGCTGGAGGCTGATTGGAAAGAGGGTCCATTTACTGATGAACAGAATCACATGAGTTAAGGTTCTGGTGCAGCTGGCCACATGGAGTTGAGAGTGGGGTTTTTTGTATCTTCTCTTGGCCTTCCTGTTCCTGTGCAAGAACCTGTATCCTATTGGCTGTTGTCAGACTCCCATGGGGCCATGTAGGGATTATGTAGGGGTCATAGCTGGCTCTATAGGCAAAGTATAATCCTAGGTGTTTGTCTGAGCTACATTTGGTTGAAGTTTCTGAGGGTGGTGCAATGACTGCAGTACCCTTAGGAGATTGTGCATTGTAGTGAGCTCTGTGTCTTCTGCTAAATGGTAGTGGGTTAATCCTATTATGTCCTGAAGGATAATCCCATCTCCTGGAGCTGAAGGTCTTTTGTTTTGTAGATAGGGTGGGCCAGTCCTTCTTAATGGCCACAAAATATCTGCTGGGGGCAGGGAGACTGAGTCTGCTTTCTGTCTCTAAAAAAAACATGTTTCTCAGTTTCTCCCTTTGGGAAATATAATCTGCCTTCTTTAATATTCCTCAAAATATTTCATTCTTCTGGCTGGGGGTGGTGACTTCCCACAAGAGAACATCTGATTCTCAGGTGGGTAGGTATATTTTCTCAGAAGGGCGGTATATTTTCCTCAAAACGTTTTGCTGTTGCTCAAAGAATTCTTAGTTTATTAAGCTGCAACCATTTGTAAAGAAGGATGGTAAAAATTGTGTGTTTGCTGGCTCTTTTTTCATGATGAAGACTGTATCTTCACCCTTCAGTTTACTCCAAACTGACTTGCTTTGCAATATGGCTCATTGCTTCACTTCTTCCTGATCTGGTATTTTTGTTCTTGGCTATATAGTGTAAAGTTCAGGGTGGGGAGGATCAGAGTTTGTTTTCTAAAACATTGATTTATTTCTGCTTCTGGCTACCATAACTGTATATAGCTACACAAAACATAATTCAAAATTGATCTGTAGACTTTCATGAGTCATTCTTGTATTGGGTGAAAAGTATATCCAAATGGCCACATTTCACTTCAATCTAGAAACATTTAAGTGATCTTCATTTATCTATTGGCAGCTTTTCATTGTTGTTGTTAAAGGTTTGGGGGCAGGGACAGGAATATTCCTCAAAGACAATTCCCAAAAGCAAATGGCTAACCTTTTCCGGACCGAGTGCCCAGTGTGCATGCGCAAAAGCGCACAAATGTGTGAGCGTCCAAACCCCCAGAATGCAATGTGTGCAGCCCCTGCACATGCCCTGCCCCCATGCATGCACACATGCCCCCGCATGCGCCCTACCCCACGCACATGCACACGTCCCCCCCGCATGCATCCCGTTCTTGCACATGCGCAGCAGAGACCTGAAGACCAGCTGGCCAGAGGGAGCCCCGTGCGCATGTGCGGCAGTGCTGAACTGAGGCGACAGCTTGCATGCCCAGAGAGAGGGCACTGCATGTTACCTCTGGCATGCGTGCCATAGGTTCGCCATCTCAGCTATAGGAGAAAATGGGTATAAATTTAAAGATGTAAAAGGTGAAGAGGTGAATGAAGAATGAGAACAATTGCAGTGAACAAAATAGTGACTGGTTTGTTTTAATCAGGGGTGTTGAACATGTTGGTTTTCATAGAATGCAAAACCATAAACCATGGCTTTCAAGCAACATTTTTAGACATAATACTAAACCTTGACCAAACAAATAGAGTATGTGAATCAAATTTGTTTGTTATACAACTGATCAAGGATTCATTCTTTCATTCATTCCCTGTTATAGGGAGTCCAAATGTCACACTAGCACTCACAATAATGATGTTAAAGCCATGCCCTCTTTCTTGCATGTATTAGGTACAATTGCATCTGCCATCTTGACATTTTTGACCTCCCCCTTGGATGCCCCTGCTTTCTGCTGTCTAGAAATCCTGACTACATTTTAATCTTTCCATCCTTTTGCACATTGGCACTGCACTGCAGCTGGATTTGCTACTCATTTTCATCAGTGATAAACTTTTAGTACAATGATTAGCAAGCAATTGCAAGCAAACTCTACATGTTCATGTTTCCAACTAAGCACATATAGCCAGTGATATTGTAGATCAGTGATGGCTAACCTTTTTGCCATCACGTGTGGGGGAGGTTCGCGCGCGCATGTGCCCACACCCCTAATTCTATGTGCCCTGCCCCCGCGCATGTGCACACGACACCCCCCCTCTCCTGGCATGCGATGGCCCTGTAGGCCAATTTTTCTTTCTCACTTGGCTCCAGATCCTCTCTATGAGTCTAGGGAGGGCAAAAACAGCCCGTTTCCCAACTTCTGGTTAGACAGAAAATGATGTTTTTTGCTGTCCCCAGGCTCCAGAGCCTCTCTCGGAGTCTCTCTAAGAGCTTCTCTAGGAGTCTAGAGTCTCTAGGGGAAGTGTCTGGGGAGTCATCACAGTAATGGGAGCTCACCCCATTGCATGGAGCTGGGGTCTCGAACCCAGGTTGTCAGCTCAGGTCTGCTGGTTTTGCAAATATCAAAATTTTCCATCTTCCACATCTGGCAGGATCCAGCTTGGGAAAGCGTAGTCAAACTAAAGAAAAAAAATGGCCTATGTCAGGGGTGTCAAACTGGTGGCCTGTGGGCCAGATGTGTCATGCACAGGTCACGCCCACCCCAGCTCCACAAAGGGGAAAAACATCGCAATACGTCATGTGACAGCAACATGACACTGTGAGTTTGATACCTATGGCTTATGTTAAGTCTCTTTCTTGTCCTTATGAGGGAGGGAGAGGAAAAATAATGCCATTTTCTGTATCTAAATTATAATTTCATTTGTATGCTGTAGCTTTTCCCAGTAGAAATATTTAATGTTACTCAGTGTTTGCCTTATTGAAATAATGAGTTTACTCTCATGAACCAAACCTGCCCCAGAACCAGTTTTATATGACATGTCTTCATGTCACTGTTTTCATCTCAGTCGAAGCCCATGGAAAAGGCATCTTACAGTTGTGTTTAATTGTTCCAGTTTTAAATAAATTTTTTCCTTTTTCTCCCCCTACAATGTTTGCCATTGACATGGCAAGAGACTTCATCAACAATGTTGCTGAAGATGCACTTGGGTTAGATTTGACCAGGCTTCTGTTGGCTACTTTTAGGGTGCTGCAGAGACATTCCACCTCCTCCAGTAGTTGGGTCCTGTTCCGTGTGACTGTTGTGATTTGGGCTGTGGGAAATTGCTGACTCCTGGCTTGTCTACGGGTGGCTGAACATGTAATGCCTAGCTGATGGTTCAGAAAGAGCAGGTACTGCATTAGCCAGGCTCTTTATATATTAGGTTTAATAGCATTCAGAAAGATCTTCGAGACCCTTAGATTTAGCGCTAAGTATGTTAGAAAGGAGTCCGGCAAGGCTGTATACTGTTGCCCTGCCTATTTAACTTATATGCAGAGCACATCATGAGAAAGGCGGGGCTAGATAAATCAAAAGTTGGAATTAAGA
>JANHZT010002126.1:117132-127190 GCA_032468215.1 Stegonotus admiraltiensis | reverse complement strand
GTTTGGTGAACTGGTTGTTGGAAGAAATCATTAAGGCAGAGAACCGGTTGTTAAATTATTTGAATCCCACCACTGGACATGAGTGAATAAAAGAAAAAAAAAGTACAGTAAACAGATATCTGAACAGACAAAGGAGGACCTGGATAATGGGAAAGGAGAGCAAATGGGAGAACACACTAACTGTTTAACTTTCTTGGCATCTGCAACAAACATTAGTCAGAAACTTTTTTCAATTGCAATATTTTTCCAACAAATGTTTATTTTCAAGAACACATGCTAGTCATACAGAATCAATAAAGGCACTCTGTCAAATGTCACCATAGAAGCATATGACAAGTCATGTGATCTATGGATGTCAGTGATGATAAATATGGAGTGGTGACATTGAAGCTGACAGCTAGAATGAGGAAATAAATAATGCAAATCTAGGCTGTTGCGGGATGAAAGAAAAAAGCAGATAATGTACACGGTAACATTACACAAACATTTCAATGACTTGTTTTTGATAAGAATGCAAATATAGTGGAATATTTTGTAAAGGCAGTTTTAGGATAACTTGCGCCATTAGATGCTAACTTAAAGATTTCAGGGAGGCTTATGATCCAGGCATAATTAAATAGTATTAATAAGTGATGGAAGATCTGTGATAACTTATTTGAATATTGTTCCATAACAATGTTTGACTTCAAAATTCGTTCCATACTTATGTTCTATGTTTTTATATTTAGGAATAATGTTTCCTTTTCCAAATAATCCCCACAAAAACCTTGTGATATAGGTTGTGCTGAGTAATAATGACTGGTTCCAAGTCACCCAATGAATTTTTGTGGTTGAAGGTAGACATGAATTTGGGACTGTCTTTTTCTAAATTAGCATTCTAGCCATTAGATTACTATGGCTAAATTGATTCTTCACAGTATTTTATAATCGTTAAAAATTAACTTCCATCCAATTTTTCTAAGTTGAATAAAAATTGATTCATAAGAACTGTGGTTTAAGTAATTCAGAAATTAATAACATATACTTCCGAGATTGTTTGTTTTCTCAATTTCACTTTGATCCCAGTTTGAAGATTTATTATTCTTAGGGGCGTTTTGTATTATTTCACTGCACTCCCAGAAAATAATTTCTTGTCAATTGTGTTAATATTTGCATATACATTCCTAAATTCTATCCAACAGAATTTTCAAATATGATGGAATTAAAGTTGAGATCATATCAAAGGCAGTTTCAGACAGGCAGGGAGTGTTTTTACCGAGGATCAAGGATAGACATTTTTTCCAGGTCACTGAAACATAGACTTCGTGTATTAGCACTTGGATGATTGACGCAAAACCTCTACTTGTCTAATAGCTAATAGTACATAGTTAGTCAGAGTAGATGTGGTTTTGCCATTAACTTCCCAACCACTTTATTATGTCATAAGACTAATCAACCTCCTGTGTGCCTTTTCAACACCTTCTCATTTTACAGAGGGCCTCTTCCTCAGAATAATGAAACTGGCCTTTATCTGGCTGGAAGACAACACCTTCTGTGAAATGTCACATTGTTGCATTAAAAAAATTGAGAACAGGAAAGACAAGGATACGAATCTCTTAATTTCTGAAATCTAGAACTAGGAACAGTAGAAGCCTGAAGGTCTGAACCTAAGTATATCCAATATTGCATGCATCTTTCATTTTCTCCCAATGAACATTTAATTTTCTGATCATGAATAATAGTTACATTTTTAAAGACACAAATTTATGGCTTATATATTTTTCATTTCTCTATTGGCATGTCCTTGGATACATTATGCAAAGAACTAACTCTCTGGAGAATCCTCTACCATTGGGAAAGGGAGGGAGAAAGAGAAGGAGAACCAGCAACAAGGTGGAAGGGCTGTTACAATAGTTATCCCCATTGCTAATCCCTATCCTATTTCTGTGGTGCAATTTCTGGTCGCTGCTGAGTGATATTTTCCTGTGTTACAAAGTGATTGTTTTATCCTTCTGCCTTTGTGATTCTTTTTTCAGTCATTAGCCAATACAGGATACATCCACAAATCAGATTGATTACCGTATTTTTTGGTGTATAAGACGCCTTCCACCCCCCAAAGTGGGTGGAAATGTCTGTGCATCTTATACATCGAATGTTGTTGAAGCTCCGCCCACCCGCTGGCCCCCACTCTTTGGACTCTGCCTCCCAACAATTTGCCTCTTTGCAGCAAACAGCCTGGTCAGCTTCAGCACAGCACAATTTAGCACGAGCAGCTGATTGGTGGTTGAATCTGCCTCCCTGAATACCATTGATCAGCTGCGGGGATCGCCAATGCCCATGTGCAACAGTCTTTCATGGGACAGTCCAAAATCCCCTGTAATTTATTCCATTTAAATAATAATGTTAAGCAAATAATGTAAATTACTGTATATCAACTGCATCATGTAAATGATGATGACATCATGCAAATGATACTAACTTGCAATAATGACAAACAATTCAATTTACTGGACACCTCATCTACCAGTTAGTCCATTATAAATGGAGATTTTACTAGACAGTAATGCGAAATAAACCACAGGAAAACAAATAGGGTAGCAATAGCCCAAGAGGAGGAGGCAGCAGCTGCAAAGATTACACGACCAAATATGCTGACTAAATTGCAGAGAAACACCTTTCTTACTTCATAGAAGGGAAGGGGAGAATAATTGAAATGGTAACAGAAGCAGAGAGGTTCCTACATTGTTTCCTCAGAGGAAACAATGAAAGGCTTGTTGTTCTCTGCTTTGAGCTATTAAAGTTGAGAATAACCAACCTGGTGTCATGTGATGAAGACAACTTGATAGGAAGAGAGAAAATGTATGTTGACAGGGACAGGTTTTACCGTTTTGATTTGAGGAATCTCTTATTTTAAGTATCAAGCAATGTGGATGATTATAGTTACCATACCTCGGTGGAAGAGCTTGGTAGAGTAAGTGGCCTGTGTTGGCTACTCAAGCCTAGATGAGGAGGCTCAGACATGAATGGAACCTAGAAGCAGGGGTGGGTTCTACTTACCTTTACTACTGGTTTGCAATGGGGCCATGCGTGCGCGCACGCTTTGCTTGCTCTTCTGCGCATGCGCAGAAACGTTCTGATGACGTCGGGGTCAGTGGGCGGAGCCTCCCTCCGGTTTTACTACCGGTTCTATAGAACCGGTCCAAACCAGGGGCAACCCACCACTGCCTAGAAGGGTATTATATTTTTCCCAGGCTTGACTCTAGGGATGGAAAATAGCAAACTTCAGCAGCAGCAAGGGAATGGGCCTTTTCAATGACGCCTCCGATCTCCTCTGGCATGCCCTCTCCAGTGAAATACGTCAAATACCTACTTTATCTTTTTATTCTTCCACTGCATGCATATTAATATGCAAATGCTTATAGATGTGTGTGCATGGATATTCATTTACACAAGCACACCTGCACATGCGCACAAACACTCTGGTTGAGTCCAAAAGATGAGCTGCTTGAAAGAAATTCTGATGCCTCCCTGTGGCTCCACTCTGGAATCATATCACGTCTGCATGACAAAAGGCTTTCATCTTATCACAATGATCATCCCATGGAAGTGATCAGGAGAAATCCCCACTCTTTGTTTAAATCAGTGGTGAAATCTGAACCGGTTTGCCACCCGTTTGCTGGCTGCTCATGCGCGTTGCACGCCAAGCACATACGCATGTGTGCACCAAATGCACACACATGCGCAGTGTGCACCAAATGCATGCTTTGCACATGTATGCACAGTACATATCAAACGCACGCTGCACACACGCATGCACAGTACGTGCCAGAAGGAGGCTTGGGAAGGTAAGTAAAGCAGCGAGAGGGGGATCAGCTGTGCCACATGATTTAGATTCACTAGAAAGTAGGATTTCCTGCTTTCTAGCAATTTTAAATCACGCAGCACAGCTGATCATCGGAAATACCGAAAAAATAGCTTTTTTTTACTAACAGTTCGATTCGAACTGGTAGTTTTTATCACTACCGGTTTGCCCGAATCGGTGCGAACCGGTAGCATTTCACCACTTGTTTAAACCCATTTATACTACAATCATCTGAAATGTTAGGATAGCTCTTTTTAGAGTTTTATAATGTATGAGCCTGCAACTTGAACAGACATTTCCAACCCTCTTCCCTATTTGATTTTCTTCCCTCTACATTTCTGCACAAGAAATTTTCTCTAACTTATCTCACTTCTGACACTTCAAACAAGGAGAAAAGCATAGTGGAGAATAATGAAACCACATGCAACAAACAGGGTTTCATAAAATTGCTCTCCATCCCAGTTTTTATTTTATGTGTGGGTTATGTCATGGATTTATTGTCATGTCCTTAGTTTGGTCTTCACATACTGGTTAGGTTAATGCTTATTTGCCAAAGGGACACCATTTCCTTCATTCATCTGTATTTCTGATCACTGGTATTTATTTGCTTGGCAGAATTGCCCATGGTTTAAAGTTTGTCCTACCAACAGAAAACCCAGAACCATTCTTAGATAAAAATGGTTCAACTTTTCAAGCAAGGTTTCAAAAGGAAGCAGAAAATAACAGTAACAACAACATAACTAAGAGGATAAAATAATTAAAACATTTAGACTAGATACTGAACAATTATAGTTACATTAAATACTGTACCTGCAACTTGTCAACACCAAAAGTAACATAGATTTAAAGCTGTCTCAAGAAGTCAATGCATTATTTATAGACTGAATACATATAATTACACATTACATGGGTTGCTGGGAGTCTGACCTACTGCTGTCAAATAGTTTAGAGACAAAGCTGTTGCTGCTACAAGTGCCAACTAGAAAAGGTATTACAAGTTCACAGAATATACTGAGTCAGGAAAAACAAGTATTGCAATAACACTATTTCTAAAATTAGAGAGCAGCGATCCAAAGGAAAGGAATGAAATAAAACATTGAAAATGCCTATACTATGTTTATCCTGTGTGTACTTGGGATGAGCAGAAGTACAAGTTTGTCAATGGCAATTTGTAAAGGCTGAATCTGCCAAGGTGGCAATCAGTAGCTTCCAGGTTAGAACGGACTATGGTCTGGTTTGGTTTAAAAGTCTTCTTCTGAGTAATCCAATTTCTAAATAAGATTTTAAGTATGTGATGTAAAACTTGATACAACCAGTAAAAAAAAAACAAAGATTGAGAAAAAGCTATTTCTAACTTGCTTTTGAAAGGTTCTCCAAGAATCCATGAAATCTTTACAGCACAAATAATAACTTATCATTATGATGCTTACAGTCTAAGCAATGTACAAGAGCCCTAACAACCCTTATATGCAAATTAGCTTTCCCTAAATTGCACCCTCTAGGTCTATAAAGATTATACTTTCCAGAATTATCAGTCTAGCCATTTTGTGTAGAGATTTAATCTCAACATATCTCAAAGGCAATAATATTGGGAATGGCTGCTAAGGGTGGAGTGAGGTGGGCCAGTGAATTAAGAAGGACTGAGGTTTCCTCAGAATGGGCCATAGTCAGGCCCAAATGCTCTTTCTGCAGTTCCTGCATATAACATCAAATTTTGGTGATGTGATTGCTAAAAATCAGTAGAGAATCAAAATGTAGAAGGTGAACTTTTATCATAGGCTAAATAATGAAAGAACAAATATCTGTAGTCACCAACCCTCAAACAATCATCCTTGCCTGTTTTGTGACGTTACCAATTTTTGCATCTTCAATACATGTTAAATGTGACCCCATGGCTGCCTTGCCCATTCCTCCTCAGCTTAGAATATTTTCACTTGGAAGCCCAGTTTTCTGTGAGAGTTCACTGAGCTGTTTATCTTTGGAGCCTTGCCTTGATGTCACAAGTACCTGCGTGAGAAATGGAAGGTGTGCGTCTCTAGGCATTCCATTTAATGTATTAATCCATGCCAGTCATCGATGTATGAGGAATAATTGCAGTCACATGAGAGGTTTTGTATCATTTTAAAGCAATTACAAACACAGAGATCTGAACAGTCACAGCATTGACACTCAATGGTTCCTTTTAAAGTAATAATTCAAAGGAATTCCAAGAGTCACCAAAGTGACAACTGCTAATTTAAGTGTTAATTGGACACCAGGAGAAGATCTCTTAGGCAGAAATGTGATAATATACATAAAAAGAGGTGCATGTGATACCAGCATCTGAGTTGTCCTAAATAAATAAGGAAATACAAAGATGGCATTTCACTCATGTTTTAGCCAGTAGTAAACATCTGAAATTAATCAGTAAGGAACACAAATCCTATCACTGCTTCCTATCAAATCCTATCAACAAAAGCTTTACAGAACAGGAAACTATAATAGTGTTTGATTTTTTTCTACATATTATATCAAACTGTGTATGTATCTGTGTGTATGTATATGTATATGTATATGTATATGTATGTATATGTATATATATTACACATACACACACATATACTACACACACATATACATTGGACATCAGACCTAGTGGCGTTTACTATTTTGCAAGTATCAAAATTTGCTGTTTCTGTAATGAGAGTAGTGTCCTGTATATAATCAGAAGCATTTGTTTTTAAATAGAGCTTACTTCCTATTAAGTGTAAGGCTACACTTTTCTGGGGTTATTTGGAAGCAGCAAGTTTCAAATAGGCATGCTTATGACTAGGCTGTGAGCCATACATCAGTCAACCTTTTCTGAAAAAAAAATCAACATATTAATATTTCCTTTGAATGTTTTAACATTAAAATCCTAGATTATCTATTTAAAAATAATTCCCACTAGTTCAATAAAACTTAATTCTCAAGAGTATTTTATTTTACTTTGTATGTTGCCTTTCTATCCTGGCTAACAATTAAATTGTTAATTTAATTTAATTCAATTTTAACTTTAATGTTTAAAACTGTTAAAATATTTTTTTCTAAAAACCAATACTAATGGGGCAGTAAAACAATTTAGTAAATAAAAGCCTGGTGAAAAAGATACAGCATTACAAATTTTCTGAATGCTAAAGTGAGAACCAAATATAGTTCCCAAGACCTGAATAATTTATGAGGAACACTGAAGTGACAGAAAAATGGACCTGTGCAGGTAGGCAATCTTCAAAAGGGTTTTTATAATGTTCCCAGTGGAAGTACTGTAAATAGTTATGTCCCAAGCAATTTAGGGCTCTATAACATTGTGCTTGAAAAGCAATTCAGATTTTTCAAGGCAGGTATTAATATTGTAATATTGTACATTACAATAAACACATTAACACTGTACTATTACCCCTTAAATATTGCATGGTTAGCAGGCAGTCTCTTGTAATTTGCATCAACTGCAGCTTTTAGGATTATCCCACAAAACAGGTATAGTATGTGATATTCAAGGTGGAATATAATCAAGATGTCACCAGTATGGTCACAACTCACACAGCAGGTGTAATTGTGCAAAAGATAACTAGGTATAGGATTGCAAAATGACTAGAGTGTCTAAGTATTTGATTGCTATAATGGTCATCATACATTCTTCTCAAGCCCACCACCTGCATGTTCTTAGGGCAGGCACATGGATGTGACACTCAGCATATCAAACTTGGATCTGCTTGGGGAATTAAGTTTATTATAGCTGTAAGCCAATTTTCTGTAGTATATTGTATCTAGAGAACTCTGCCTACCGCATCTGTTGTGGTACTAACCAAGGTATATGCTCTATTTATTCATTTTTAGCACACTGGCTAAGATTAAAATAGAGATGTTGGATTTCAGGTTTGATACTTTTTCTTGGGATATTATTGCCTTACAATTATTGTTAGTTTCCCTGAAAGTTTTAGTCTTACTGCACATAAACAATCAGATTATTTAAATTGCAATCAAATACAACTGAAAGGCAATCATTTTGGAAAAGGCAGCTGCAGACTCAGAAAAGAGTAAAAAAAACCCGTAAATTAAAGGTGGGTTCTTAGTTCCTGAAATACTGCACACTTTTGTTTGCTGCAGATATCACAAGTTGTGTTCAAACCAAAAAAGCAGTTAGGCATATACACAAGATACAAAAGAACGAAAACATTTGTAACTATTTCAAATGATTAGTATGAATCTTTTCCTAGCTATACCATTACCTATCTATTTCCATTAGCTAATTTGGTTTATTCAAGATTAAAATAATGGTAAATTCCGCATGCTCATATATCATATAATCTTACAACGATAAGAAAATAAACTTAAGAAGCTAAATTCTCACAGCAAATACAAATTTTGGATTATACACATGAAGCTATGAAAGGCAACAATGATACTGAACAAATGTTTTTATGGGTGGAGAAAATGGAAAAGATGAACCTAAGTTTTGCTAGAAGTGAAATGCTACTGGACCAAACAAAAGAGCACTGAAACCTCAACAGAATTTTCTAATAGGAATTGTTTCTCTTGACCAAACCAAAGTTGACTAAACTCAACTGCTTATTTCTTGTCCCATCTCCTATAACAAGTCTATATAATTCTACCCCATCTTCAGTTTGACAAATCTTCAAAAATACTGTTCGTTTAAATTCCACTAGTAATCCACCAAGACACCCAAATTATTTCTGCATGTCCAACTATCCAGTATGGTCCTTCCATTCTACAATTATATCTTTAACTTTTCTATGCAGTTTAGGACATTGCATTTCTCCCAAAATGAAATTTTTGCTGATGTTTTCTGCCTTGTTCCAGCATGCCAAGATACTTCTCAATTTTAATACTGTTATGTAAGCTGTTTGCTATCAAACCCCCCCTCCCCCACTACTTTCTGTTGGCTGCAAATTTAGTATTTTCTAACAATTCCAAATCATTTATAAATATTCAGGGAGAGGAACCTTATGGTATGATATTACACTAGACATCTCCTTCTAGTTTGATGTAGAGCTATTGACATTCATTGTGAATGAATGTCTAACCAAGTTCTATCCCTATTCCATGAAGTTGTAGTGATATATATGGATGGGAATCAGATAGATTAGAATGAGAGTTAGCGATTGTCTCAAGAAAATTCAATGCATTTCACTGACTTTTCTGTAATCGAAGGGGGTCTCTCCCCAGATATAACCTTATCATGAAGCTGAATCAAAATTAATGAGACATAGTACACTGGATGTAATGTTATTAAATTATCTTCTCATAGGAGAGTATGAATATATCAAGAGCATAAAAACACGCTTGCATAAAATTAAATACTGGGATAAAAGGCTTCAAGAAAATTATATTTATAATAGAGATCTAAACCAAGTACATTTATCCAAGTAAAAAGACACAATTATTTGAAGAAAAAAAAAGACAAGGACAACCCTAATTCACTAATGTGAGTTATCTATTTGGGGTAATATTTTAGCATAGCCAGTCATTTTATTTTGTTCAGCAGAAACATTTTTTAAACAAAAGCATTTTACCCATCTTTAGAGATTTCCAAATTAATGTTATTTTGAAAGTCAAACGTCACTCTTGGCAAATTGCTTGAAACTTTTCACCCTTTAAATATTTCATTTTTGTAACCTTAGTATTCTCAAGTAATAAGAGTTAGCTCCTGTACAAGCTGTTCCGTATAATTTAATCCATAATGGCCAGGAAAAACTGGTCTGTAATTTGTGTGACTATGCCCTAGTGGTTTAGGTTGAAAATGCTAAAGTTAAAAGTAATTTTTTTTCATGGAATTGCTTTCTTTCTCAGACACTATATACAAGTAGTCATTGACTTACAACCATAACTGAGCCCAAAATTTATGTTGCCAAGTGAGAAATTTGCTAAGTAAATTTTGCCCTATTTTACAAGTTTTCTTGCCATATTTGTGAAGTGAATCACTGCAGTTGTTAAATTAGTAATACAGTTGTTAAGTGCATCTGGCTTCCCCGTTGACTTTGTCAGAAAGTCACAAAAACGGATCACATGACCCCAGGACACTGCAACTGTCATAAATATGAACCAATTGTGAAGCATCTGAATGTAAATCACATGACCATGGGAATTTTTTTTTTGCTTTGATTTATATGCCGCCCTTCTCCGGAGACTCAGGGTGGCTTACAACGCGTTAAGCAATAGCCTTCATACTTCTGTATAT
>JANHZT010002126.1:106435-117032 GCA_032468215.1 Stegonotus admiraltiensis | reverse complement strand
AGCCTGGTGAGATTTGAACTTGCAGTAATTGCAGGCAGCAGATGTTAATAACAGTGTTTTAGTCCACTGTACTACCAGGGCTCCTATTGCAATGGTCATGTGTGAAAAATGGTCATAAGTCACTTTTTTCAATGCCGTTGTAACTTCAAATGGTCACTAAGTCGAGGACTACCCGTAGTACTGATAGAAACTGGATTTAAAATTCTTTTGATCAATCAAATGTGATTTCTATCACCTCAGAAAATCTGCCATTCTTCCTCTTTGATTTACTCTTGTTGAAGACACTTTCCTTGAATTTGGGCAAAATTTAAGTGTTTCTGCTATAACACTAGCAATTGTCTTCCATTTATTACAAATTTGTAACATTGTAGAAACCTGAAATCCTGCAGTCAGATGCCAAAATGTTATGATAACATAAAATAATTAGCTAGTCAGATACATATCTTTCTAACAAAAGATTTAAGTTTGTAAATGCTTTTGGAATTAAACATGAGAAGAAGAAAGGGCAGAAAAAACTTAAAAATGACTAGTTCTTCCAGTTTTTGTTCCTCTTTCTGTAAAGAGAAAAGCAAATTCTCTTTCTCTTTTTGTAAATGACTAATGTACAATAACCAGAAACTAACAGGCTTTACAACTTTCCAATTTTGCTTGTGTGAATGTCCTTTTAATATAACCTATATATATATCTAAATATTCACACAAACATCTCTTTTTTGAAAGAAATAACTATCAAACAAATATGTTTAATATACTCTCATGCTTATAAAAAAAATCTCAGTTCTCAATTTTAACATCTGCTTTTGGGGGCAACCATTAGAATATATATTTAGGAAAAAATACAGAAAATATCTGCAAAAGCAGAAAACACGTTCTACAAAAGAACTTCTCTTTACGGGATTCAGAGATAGGTAAGTTGCAGCCATTTAGTGGCCTCTAGCACTAAACTTGAGTTTCCCAGAGCAAGCCAGAAATGGATGGAAGCAAGAATTGGCTCTTTTTTGTAATTTATGCAGTTGGAAAAATGAACAGTCAAGAGTTAAATAACTATGTTTGCTCCTTAATTCACCTTCCTTCCAAAAGATTAACAAATTGGCTCTGCTTTCTATAATGCTGTCACTATATCACTAGTTAGACCCTCTACAGACTTCAGACAGCCAAAAGATTAGCTATCCCGTCTGCTATGAAAGTTGCCTATTCCTAGAAATAGTACACTAGCAGCAACACTTAATGAAATCACTAGGCAGGCAGTCAAAGAGGGGAAAAGTTAACTGAAAGTAGGTTACATTAGAAGGTTACAGAGACCTCAAGGGTATTATGTACCAAAACAGTTGCCAACTTAAGATTCAGAGATTTACAAACAAAATTCATGTTTAAACCTTGACTGCTTGGTGCAGAAATAATAAACTTTAAACATTTGAACAGTTTACAAAAGGACAATTAACTTAAATGTTTGAAATGGCTGAAGATGAGTGAAAAGTCCAATACTATGATGTGAAGATTCCCTTTAGTTTGAAGGAATGCAGCAATAGATTAAGCCTTCCATTGTTCAATAATTTTGCACTAGTATTCCTTTCTCTGGGGATATTACACAGATCATAACATATATTAAAATGAACTGAGGAACCTAAGGCTGTAACACATTTATCTCAACTGTGTCTTTGTTGTCGAATTGTTTGTTGTCCAATTAGAGAAGAGACAATATTTACATTTGTTGTTGATGGGAAACTTGTGCCAGCTAGTCCTCAACTTATGACTGAAATGATGGTGGTGCTGAATTTACGACTGACCCCAAAGTTAGGGCTATTGCACTGCCCCCATGGTCACATGACCAAAATTCTTATGAGTGCCCTCTACATTTATGACCACAGGGGCATTTCAACTCCTACACACACACACACACACACACACACACACACACACACCTGGCCTCATATATGTCCTGCACTCGCTGCACTCTGTCACTCCTGCTCTGGCTGACCTTCTTCTGTTCCCACTGATGAATAAGCATGCCATGCCTGGCCCAACACGAGGCATTTGCTGGGGCAGTCGAGATTTTCTGGGGTGCTGTGATTTTGTGCCATGCTGGTAAGGCTTTCCAGAGCACTGAACTTTGCACCATGCTTTGGGGGCTTCTGAGGGCACTGACGTTCTGCACGTAGCTCAGGGGCTTCCTGCAGCCATTTAGCTGTGGTGTTGGAAACAGCCCCCCAAAATATGCCATTCTGGGCTGTTTATTGCCCCACAAGGCAAAGTGCAGGGCAATGCAAAGGGCAGTGATGGTGGGGGATGGGGGAGAGATAGGTGAATGTGGGGAATTGAAGAGGCGGCACTCCCTGAGCTTTCTGAGGGTTGGGGATGGGAGGGACCAAGCCCAGAATGGTTTCAATTCAGGTGGATCCTTGGCCAACTATTGGTGGGATTCAGTTAACAAAGATGGGGAGTGCCACTGCTAAACAGTGTAGTCACCTAAAGTCACCTTTATGACCTCACCGCTTAGCGACAGGGATTCCAGTTCCAATTGTGGTTGTAAGTCGAGACAACCTGTATAGACTTTAGTTGAAACAGAAAATATGAACTTTTGATTTGTGGCTTTGATGATTAGAAAACATTAGATAATAGAAAAAGGCAGCTGTTTTTTGTAACTAGAGAGTAAGAGATAATTGTTTCCAAAATAAATTGGAAACTTGTATTTTTTATCTTTTCTTGTTGCACTTTTTCCTTTCTTCAAGCTAGTTTTGCTATTCTTAATACTTTTAATAAAATTTATACAAAAATCTGATCTAATGAATCAGTATTTTTATTTTTTCATGTACAATGAATTATTAAAGGACATTGAGAAAGGAATCAATTAAAAAAATGATCAAAATATTACATGTGAACTATTTATTTTGTTCCAACCTTATTATTCAAAGAAACATATTATTAAAACTATAAAAGACAGAAAAATTGTGATGTGATATTAACGATATCACAGTATCATGAAATTCAGTGATATGTTTTACTTTTTTGGCCCTATATTTGATGTTTCTAATGATACTTTTTAAATAGTGTATCCTACTTTTTCAAAATGCTCATGTATAAAGGTAATGTTGTAATCTAATAAAGATGCTGCTGAACGTGTAAGTTATTGCCTGTTTTGTTAAATACTGGTTCAAAAATTCTGAGAACTGCCTTGGGTTTGTAGATTACAAACATCATCATCTTAAATGTTTGTTTTGTGCAATCTGGCTTTATAAAATGCGTCAAACATTGGGTAATATTAAACCACTAAATAGTATTATGGGCATATGTTTAAAAAGATCTCCAACTGGCATTGGATGTAGAAAAGGCAGGGTACAGTGGAAACATCTGGAGCAAGTTTTTGTTAAACATGGATTTCTTTATTCACTGGACTTAGAGCTGCACTCTTATTCTTCAGTCAGAATTATTACCAATAAAACTATTTCTTTACTTCTCAAGATGTGTCATGAAACATCTGTCAAGATTGGGACAAAGGCCACATGGCTCATATATATGTTGATATAATGAAGATATTGACCAAAATTATTTTGTATAGCCAAGATTTAATTATTTCTAAACAATTTACTGTTTTTCTAATATGTATTATTAATGCATTGATTGTATTTTCTTGGGGAGTTTCTGATATTCTTTTAAAACTTATGCTGTGTTTTAAAGCAATAAAATAATAAGACAAATGGTTAGCTTTGAGAAAAAGATAGCACTCTTCAAGGGGATATCTGAAGGCATGTCATTGTTGAATATTAATTAGAAATATTACGACCAAAAGCAATTAAATAGTGCAACTAATTAACCAAGAGAGAGGGGAAAACTCCTTTTTGCTGGATGTGTTAAAGCAGAGATCTGAGAGCAATTTTTCAGAGATTTAAATTGGGTTTTATGAGAATACTTTTGCAAAGAAAATGCACACAATCACATTAAAAGATCTGATAATGAACACTAGTATTTCTAGTATTTCTCTAACCACTATAAACCTCCTAATGCTTCATAATGGGGGAACCCTCATACTGAATATCATCTACCCAAAATGAGCTGAGAAGAAAATAGGCCTGGAGCAACAGATCACTCCATTTCACCAATAGTAATATTAGTCTATGGTCTCTTATACTTGGCCAAAATATTCTTCTGCACATGGTCATTTATGTAGATATATAAAAGGCAGATAGTAAGTAAGGAAAAACAATATTTTTTTTACAGAGAATATTGCTACATTTATAACCAGCAAAGTATTTGAGGTTATATAGTCCACACACAGTATCTTCGGTACATTTAAGAGAGCAGCAGTCAACAGATATCCTCTTATATCCATCACTGGATCATTTTCTCCTCAGAAACAAATAAACCACAGAAGCAGAATTTACATAAAATTATCTTGCTCCATTTTATTTAAGATTCTTTTCTCCAGTTAGTAAAAGAAAGATGTGTCTCTTTTTATACATATATACAAGTTCAGTTATAAAAATAGACAGCACATTCAAAGAGGAAAAAAAAGGCTTGGCATTTTTCTGATTCCCTCTAAACACTGTATATACACATGTGAATCTGAGGGGGGCGGGGTAAAATCTTCATGATTTAACTTAAATATCCCTCCCCACCCAATTAATCCATCCAATTTTTTTTTCTGAAATCAATCTAACTGAACTCATTTCTGCTATTTTCAGGTGTGCAAATCAGAAGCAAAGTCAACAGGAAGCACTTGCTCTACACTGAGGGATGCCAGGCAAGGTGCGTGAGACTGAAAAATCCTTTGCTGACTTAGCTAAGATCTTCACCTCGTAACCTGGTTCTCCCTTGAAAGGTGAAATGCCCAGAAAAAAACAACAACCACTTACTGTCACAATATGAAGGCAAGAGAACTGCCCCCCCTTCATCTCAGTGCAATGAGGACCGTATACATATCATGCTAAAGCAGAGGGCTCTTGTGCATTCAGAATGGAGTACCAGAGCAGAGTTGCACAAATGGCACCATTAATCTCTCACAACTTCACTGGTTTTACAGAGCATTCAACCAGTGCCAGATCACCACAGTGGAACTATCCAACCCAACACTACTGAAGGATGTGGACACTGCTGACAAATAAGACCAGCTGTGTGCGCATACACACATGAATCGGAATGAATGACGTTTTACTTTAACTAGGACCAGAAAGGAAACGAAACAGCATTATTCATCTTGTGTAATACAGTGAACAGTGGTACCTAAATCATCATCCAAAAGCTTTTCTATGGCACGATGAGAGGAGAAATAGTGATGTTTTCTCTCTCTCAGATTTATTCTCGTTTAGAGTCATTCACAAATTGTCATTCCATTTTAAAACCTTTAAACTCATAGAAACACATTCGGGGGTGGGGTGGGGTGAGGGAGCTTAAAAGATGTTGATAAATCCGACTCCTGCATATTATGTATGACCTGAAAAGTTTTTTCCCCCACTCTATGATTACAGAGCTGGCAATGCCATTAACGAAGAGCTCTAACCTGTTTTACTGTTGGGCTGACTAATAAAACAGTAGTCTAGTAATCCAGATGCATGATATTGACAAAAGATCCTTTTTAGGACACAGTGCAAAACTCTCCTTTTACCTGAATTCTATTCTTTATGGTATCTCACTATTCATCACATTAGAACCATCCAATTATTTCTCCACAGCTTCTTCCAAAAGACGCAGAGCAGAAGGTTCCTCTGAATCTACAGAGCACCTCCGAAGTTTATATGCTGATCTCTTTATTTTAAAACCAAACTGAATTCCATGAAACCTGAAAGATGAGGGCAGAGGGTGCTGGTATGAGTAGGAATGAAGGGGGAGATCTTGCAGCCAGTCCCATATGGAAGTTGGATTCTTTCCCTGCATGATTTGTAGGATGCTACAAAAAAAAAATCCTCAATGGAAAAGTTAAGCCCAAGCATCCCCGTGTCTCAGACCCTCTTCCTCACAATTCTGCAAAGGGTAGTAAATCTGGACTATGCATGAAAGTGCACATAAAACACCTCTTGACAAGTAGTGCAGTAATCTTCACACCCACATGGGATGAAAACAAGGCATCATCTATATACCCTTTTGCTGGTAGGCGTGGGCTACTTTGAAAGCCAATATGAACACGTATAGGTTCCAGGGATTCAAAATTACTACCGCCCACCTGAAATATGGGCTCCTTTATATTGTTTTCGAATAGGGGTTTCTGGTGCCAAGGAACTGGCTAAGCTTAAGTTCTTAGAGGATCCACAAACACTGTTTCCTTTGCTCAAGGAGGAAGAGGCGCTTGATAATCCAAAATCTGAAAGTCCAGCAGGTCGTATAAGTGGAGTCTGGAGAGGGCTACCTGAAGGCATACCTAGCCAGGAAAAAAAAAGAGCACCACAAAGTAGTAGTAGTAATAGTAAACACTTCCTCAACAGATTAGACCTGAAATATAACTGTTTAAGTCAGGGGTGTCAAACTCATGATGACACATCATTACATGACATATCACAACTTTCCCCCGCTTTGCTAAAGTGGGTGGGCGTGGTCAGCGCATGACGCATCCGGCCCATGGGTCGCGAGTTTGACACCCCTGCTTTAAGTGAACACAGTACTAAACCTGCAGGCATGATAATTGACTATGACTTTCAGTGAAAAGAAAGACAACTTCTAACTTTTTAATAAACCCAAGCAGATTTAAGAATAGTTAAGTGTGAGGCATCTGAGCCCATTCATTGTAATGCAATTAAAAAAAACCCCTACAAATCAATGGCGAAATGTAAAATCTGTTACTATGGGTTCTGTGGGCGTGGCTTGGTGTGTGCGGGGGTAATGTGACTGGGTAGGTGTGGCCAACTTTTTTTAAAAAACAAACTTTTAAAACCATTTTTTCTACAACCTCTTCGGACGATCCCAGCTGAGTTGCCTGATCGTCACAGGTGTTTAAAAGCATTTTTTAAACAACCTCTTCAGCCAAAGAGGTTGTAGAAAAAATGCTTTTAAAAGCCTCTGACAATCCCAGCTGAGCCGTGCAATCATCAGAGCCTTTTTTTTTTACTTTTAAAAGCATTTTTTCAGCAGAAGAGGTTGTAGAAAAAATGATTTTAAAAATAATAAAAAAAAGCCTTTGATGAATGCGCGGCTCAGCTGGGCATGGGGAGAGGGGGCAGGGATTTTTGCTGCCGGTTCTCCGAACCACCTGCTGCCATCGCTACCGGATCGGGCAATCCGGTCTGAACTGGGAGCATTTCACCCCTGCTACAAATGTTGTCTGTTCAACCATCATCTACTTCAGTGACAGAAAATGTTATTAGTGCACTATGGGGGTGCTTTCCAATTAAAAAATATGGTAATAAAACAATGATATGGATTGGAAGACTAGGCAGTTGTATCCAACTGCATTTTTCTCTGGAATCAAATATGAATTTTATATGGATATCAGGGATTCCTTCAGGAAGGCATGAATTGGGTCTCCTCTGATAACTCCCCAAGTGCAGAGCCTACCTTTAGACACGTTGTAGCCATAGGCCGCATAGGCTGCAGCTGAGGCAGCAGCTGCTCCTGCTTTAGCCCCCGCCATGGCAGCTGCACTTCCTGCAGTTGATTTTCTGCTCCGGCTTTTTGTTGTGCTTTTGGATCCACTGTTTGTACCTTTGGGCCGACCACGACTTCTACCCGAATGACCTCTTCCTGTGACTGGCAAATCTTGTACTGAAATTCCTTAACAAAACAAAGCAAGAAAAAACGAAAATGTGTAAACATCTAGCACTGTATCAGAACAGTGTCTAACAAGCCTAATTAGATCTTCCTTTATGGCTAAACAATGTATAATTTATTAAAGATATGTCATTTTCCAAACCAGCTTGTTAGCAGATATACCACGTTTTGTGACAAGAATGCTTCATCCCTGTACTCTCTATTTTCATTATGAATTGTTATTAAATTTATAAGGACACTGAACAAATCTCTTGTTTGCCTGAGTTATCATTGTAATAAAATCTTCCATAAATATTTTGCATCAGTTCAGCAGCCATCCCACCTTTCCTTGAAGTTATGAGGATTTGTATTCAAAATTAATTAGTTCTGTGCATAAAAGCTTAGCTCACTCTACTTAATAAATGTATTCCTTAAAAATCCAAAAATATTCCTTTCAAAAGAACAGGTTCAATAAAAATATTCTTTTTACTAGCTTATCTATACTAATGAAGTCTCAGCTTTATAAGTCCCCCCTCCCCACAAAAAAACCTTGGGGTCATATCATATGGCCCAATGACCCAGATGCCCAAGGTTTCAAAAAAGGGCAAATGTCATATTAGGAATCATTTGGAAAAGGACTGAAAATAAAATTACCAACCCTCTCATGCTCTTATATAAATCTCCAAATCTATATGCAGAGTTCTGGTTGTTTATTTGAAAAAGGAACTAATAGAAGTGGCTGGAGTACAAGAAGAGGGGAACCAAGCATGATCCAAGGAATAATTGACACTCCTTCCTGGTGAGAAAAGGCTACCATGGTTAAGCACTTCAGCTTAGATGAAAAGTTGGCTATGCATATGATTGAGGTGTATAAAATCATACACAGCATGAGAAACAGGACAGGAAATAGTTTTTTTAAACTCCCCACATCTAAAACATTAGATGTTCTTCAAGGAACAGCCCATATCAAATGGTATCTTACATACAATTTCTTCACTCATATATGCTCTGCTAGGACACTATTCTTCTTCTCATTAGTGTATATGGCACTGAGGTTGAAGAAAAAGTGATCTGGCAGAAGGCACTAATAAGGTACTTGCCAAGTTGAGGAATTAATCCAATCACAGCTCCCACTTGTAAGTCACTGTAGATGCTTGTATCAACTTCTGAATTTAACTTAAAAGTAAACATCTCAAGCATATAGAGAATTGGTTAGGACATACCATTTTACTGATCTAACATATCTGAATAGGACATTCTTTTCTGGATTGCCTCTTGTCTAATGTTTTGCGAATCTCATAGTATTATGCAATCTATAGAATTCCCAGCATGTATTCCTAGCCCAAGGTTACAGATAAAAACTAACCATTCATGTTGTCAGAGACAGAGCCAGTGACGGAAGCTGGGGAGTTGGTAGCTCTTGACTGAGGTGCAGAAGATGCTGGATCATCTACAATCACAAGCATGTCATTGCTGCTCTCATCAGGGGGGATGGAACCCATGTGCAACTCACTGTTGATGGAAATCTAAATCATACACAAACAAAATCCTGTATGTTAGTTTAAATTACACCAGTAAATGAAACGTGCTTTTTGACAACATATGACTCAAAAGTTTCTTGCTACAACTGGCAATGCCTCTATGCCAAACACAACCCTCTGAGCACCAATGTTTTAGCCTCGTTTAGCTTTCCTTAGCCACTAATTGTATCTTCTTCCCAATGAACTTTACCTACTTTCAAAGAACACAGATTAGCTATTTTTGTAAGTTAATTCTGTATGCTCTGTCTTTGAAATTCACTATATTTGACATGGGCAGCTTTATAAATGGGAAAAATAAACAAATTTACTTCTGGAATTCCAAGAAGCCATAGCAACAGCGTTTAAATTTATATACTGCTTCATATTGCTTTACAGCCTCCTCTAGGTGGTTTACAGAGTCAGGATATTGCCTCCAACAATCTGGGTCCTCATTTACCGACCTTGGAAGGATGGAAGGCTGAGTGAACCTAGAGCCGATCAGGATTGAACTCCAGGTTGTGGGCAAGAGTTAGTCTGCAATAATGCATTCTAACCATTGCACCACCACAGCTATGATAGTGCTTTCACAATAATTCTCATGGGATGAGGGGGCTCACCACAGTGATTTATGTAAATCAACAATATGCATTCATCAGAAGACAAGCTAGTAGGGGCTTGCTTCCCATCACCTATTTTATTACTCTTATTTACCTTTGCTTTTGTTTCTTATTTTCTGTTTGTTCCTAAACCAGTCCCATAAATGTTTATTCTACTTATATGTCAAATATGTGTATTTTCTAATACATTTATTTATTAATAAATTATAATAACTTTATTTATAAAATGGCCAAGTTGTTTCTTAAAGAGATCCTTACCTCACTGAAAGGGCTGGGCATGGCAGACTCCACACTAACAAAAGACTCATCACCATCAGCTGAAAGATTTGAATTATCTGCAGATGGAACAAACGGGACCACAAGATTGATGCCTTCTTTCCTTTTTCTCCCATCTAACTCATCTTCCTTCTTTTTCTGCAATTAAATTATAAAAAGAAATTATGAGGCTTGGAAATATACCAAAGCCTTAGAAATTAAGCTAACAACATGCCAGTTCACCAACACAATACAAAGTAATAGCCAGCATCTCGTGTTCTAGAGGTCCCATCACTTCTGATGGAGGGGGAGGTATTTGCCCCCGTTGAAAGGGCCCGCAACTTGGGTGTCCTCCTGGATTCCCGGCTGTCTCTAGAAGACCATTTCACGGCTGTGACCAGGGGGACATTCGCACAGGTTCGCCTGGTGTGCCAGTTCCTGGACTGAGATGCCCTTTGCATGGTCACTCATGCCCTGGTTACTTCCCACTTGGATTACTGCAATTCCCTCTACATGGGGCTGCCCTTGAGGTGC
>JANHZT010002126.1:91452-102533 GCA_032468215.1 Stegonotus admiraltiensis | reverse complement strand
GAATTATGGGTGTGGGCACTCACGTGCGCAACCCCCACACACTCCCCCCGCTTTTGGCACGCGATGGCAAAAAGGTTAGCCATCACTGCTCTATAGAAAAGCCTCTTGGTAACGCCACTGAATACCCATATCAACCACAGATTGCTTGCTGCAATCTCCAATGAAGAGGCTTGCTGGATAATACTGCCTCACACTTGCTGCTTGGAATCTATAGGTAATGTTAGCTTTAACAGCATAAATGAGAGGCTCCTTCACCAAGACCGTGAAAGAGTTATATATACCAGATGCAACATGACTCCCTTTATCACCAACTGAGCAAGTCACTCTGTAAAAGTGAAGCTGCCATGAAAAAGCCATGAAGAACCTAGGAAACCTAATAAAATCTACAACTGAGCAAGGAGAAGGAGTAGTAATACCTAGGGGCAATTGACCATTATGGGAAGAACAGCTTGTGGAAAGAAGAAAATGGCCACATGGACCTGAGCCAAAGATCTTGTAATTTGCAGTTATCTGCTACTTTATAGAGCAAACCCTCTACTAGTAGAGCAACGGCTCTACTAACTCTAATGATAACCAAATAAAAGCCACAAGATTTTGTCAAATAACAGGTTTCTACATAGCAGTTTGTGTAAGTCAGAACTTTTAAATAAATGAATATACTTTTCTTCATACTGTGATTTTCCATCAGACATATATTTCTCTCACAAGAAACATATGACTTACATCTCAATAGCAACAATTCCACGTCCCAGCTATCTCATATATAATTAATATTCTGGTCTCTTACCTCACTTTTTTCTTTAGCCCTTTGCAAGATGCGCTCCTCAATAGTGCCTTTACAAATCAGTCGATACACAGTGACTTGTTTTGTCTGACCCAACCTGTGAGCTCGATCCATAGCCTGTTGATCCACTGTTGGATTCCAGTCACTATCGTAGAAAATGACCTGTCAGGACATTTTTTAAACAAGTTACATATACAATAATTGTGAAATTATTCACAAGGATACTAGCCTATTTAGTGAGTTTTCAGGATGAAACTTCGTTGTTTTAAAGTTAATATATGGAAGATGCAAATTGCTGTACATCTTTTATTTCTTCTGCTATGACACATTTATCACTTCAGAAAAAATCAGTAGATCTGTGATTCTTTTCAGTAAAGAATTACTATCAGTTCAAAAATATGAAGAATGGAAGAAAAAGAAGAGCATATGGCTATATGATGTTTGGTGATCATTTACTGGAGCGAAAGATCACCAGAACATTACTTATCTCTTCACCTTGAAGAAGGTGAAGTTAGTTGGAGTAGTACAAATAAACAGGAGAAAGGGAGTTATTATAGCTGATTTTTAGATATTAATCATTTTGTTATTATATTGATTCTTCAGGTTCTAGAAGAAAATGCTGAAAAGTTGTTCCTGCTTGTTCATCACAAGCAAAAAAAAAATCTTACTTTGCCTTAATGTAACTTGTAATAATATAATAGAAATGCTGGAGAAAGAAGTGTTACTACTGAGAACTTTTATTATTAAAATTCCCTTTTTTGGTATTGGTGTAATTTGATACTATAATTCACATAAAATTATAGTAGAAATAATATGCTACTACACTAATGAGATTAATTCCAGCTCTTATCTGGAAAAATCTAGGTCTACACCCGTAATTAACAGGATTTCCTACTTTAATGTCAACTGAGTGCAATTACAGAAAATTATCAAACCAATCTGTTTACTTACTGTATCAGCAGCTGTAAGATTAATGCCTAAACCACCAGCTCTCGTGCTTAGTAAGAAAACAAAAATATCATTCCTATAGAAATGGAAAAGAAACAGAGCTGTAATAATCACTTTACTGCACAAGCATTACATCATGACAGTCAGGAATCAAAATATTACATATATTCTTCTAATAAAACAGTGTAGGCTAGAGTTCTAAATACATATAAAAGGGAGTGAGCTCCCTTTAATGCGTAATCAGATTTCTACATCAATGTGTAAAACAAAGGTAGGTAACGATCAATTCTAAGGAAAAGTGATTCCTAGATCCATTTCTGTGACTCTTAAGAGGCCCCATATTCACGCTGGAGCAAAATGAGTATTTTCAACAGTACAAATTTTTTAACTTTTGAAAAACCAATTAGGAACGAAAACACCCAACAGAGTGAATGCATTTATTCTGAGTAAACATACTCTCCCATCTCAAGTAACAGTTTAAAATAACAGGTTTAACTCTTCTTGTGATTTTGTCAAATTTTACATTAGATTGAAAGCACATCCTAATACAGTAACTATTGTAGTGTCTTTCATTAATTGCTTTCTAACTTGAATTATGAACATTATGAAACATGTTTTTTTTTGGGGGGGGGAGTTAAGTGTTGTAGGCAGCACAGTGACATTGCAGTGATATCAACAGAGTGGCCAGTCTGAAATATTGGCTCCTGTGTTTCCACATTATTTGTGGTTCTGGTGGAAAATTCAAGACACAAAATATTGTAGACATGCTAAGACAGAGCAAAACACATTTATTTTTCTTATTTTAACAGTAACAAAAATGGGGCAGGGGGGAGAAATGTACTACCCAAATGAATTGTCATCAATTTTTTGTGGCAAGCTCAAAACAACAATCTCGAATCTTGAAATGGGGCATTTCAAATTTACAGTAGCACTAAGTTCAAATGTTCCTCATGCCACTATTACAACCCTATTGCATAACCCAGTGAGGGTTATACAACTACCCTCACTGGATTGCTCTGTGGATCTTGGCTGCATGACATTTTTTTAAAAAAATTATAGTTCTACAAATCATATATTTGATAATATACTGACATTCCTCTCTTCCTTCTCAGAGGCTCTCAATAGTCACAATATTCATGTTTGCTGTTAGAATAATTGATAATGTAATAAAAGTGGGGAATCAGAGAAGCCCTTTATATGTTGATGAAATAGAACAATGAGCTTTGGCCCATTCAGCAAAATGGAAAAGTCTCAACACAAGGATTTTATGTAGTGGGTGGAAGCTTCTTCCTTGGGAGTTAGGTAAGCACTTGTTAACACATCATTACTATATTTAAACAGGAGGAGGGGAAACATACCTGTTCTGAAAGTCAGCTACCATATCTCTTCTTTCTGAAATTTTCGAGGAGCCATCTAGCCGCATGTATGTATGCTTCCTATAAACCATATATTCCTAAACAACAACAAAAACAAGACGCTCCAGTCCATTTGCAATTTGTAGCACTTATAGTCGTTCCTAGAGAACGGAGTTGCATGAAATATTATGAGTATCTGTGCTGAAGAAACACTTATTTTAAAAATGTGCAAAATGAAACCTGACTGCCAAGAACACAGTAGTTTTTATTTTTTATTTTATGTACGTCACATTAAATTATAGAAGATGAACATGTTCTACTGATTTTAAAAATCCTTCAATAATAAAACTTATAATAGTGTTTAGGGTAAATTTAAAAACATTTTAAAGGTCAAGGTTATGAAATGTTAATATTATTTAAGTTACCTACACCAAAACCAGAAACCCAAAATAAAAACAAATTCTTATTTAAAGTCAAAACCACAAAATTGGGCTGAAAATAATTTTTTACTTATAAAAGTATATTTGTTTTAAAATTATCCATTTTAATTCTTAACTTTGCCTACAAATAAAACAGAATACTGGATAATATACAGGATTTCACTGACACAGCCAACCCAAATTTCTGCCAATTGACACTGTTTTTTAACACACCAGGTACTCTTGGTGTGCTCTTTTCCTAACACTCAAATAAAAACTAGTAATCTTCTTGTAAAGGTGAAGGTATACCAATACAAGATTTGCTTACTGGAGGACCCGAGATACTGGCTAAGTAATTATTTCAGACCTTTGCACATTACCTAGCAAATATAAGTTTATAAAACTTATAGGGCTGCCCGATTACATAAAGACTCTGGACAACATACAACATTAAAACAGAAAGAATCAATATAACAAATTAAAGAGTTAAGGGGCTCCAGAACAGGGGGGGAAACATTGAAATTTACATGTAGAATCAGATAAGCAGCTCACCATATACTCTAATCACAATCTGGTGGAAAAACCATATTTTAATTTTAAGTAGAATCGGGGCAGAGGCCAGATGGATCTCCAGGGGAATATTGTCTAGAAAGTAGACACTGCATGACAATGTTTAATTTTACAGATTCCAAAAGTTTTCATCACCTATCAGAAAATATGTTAAGCTTTCTTTGAGGAAAAAATGTATACCAGGGGATTTATCTTAAATGAGCTGAATATGGGCATGGAGTAAAGAGAAGGGATGAGGCTAATTAAGGCTTAATGTAGTAACTTGGCTCATCTGCAATATCTGGACCAATAAACATTGGTTTATTAAACTATTTTAAAAAAAACTATTTAAAAAAACCCCCTAAGTATTCAGGATATTAACAACAAAACAATAATTACGCTGCTTCAAGAATTTTTGCCAATATAGTAGAAAAAAGAGATACCGATAAAATATTAATAGAATGTTTCTATTAAAATCTTTTCACTGAGCCTGCTAAGTGGAAGCGGTCACTGTGACATCAGAAATACTAATTTTGTAAAATAATAAAATCCATCTTAAATGGGAAAAAATCGTTTATTGAGGCAACTAAAACACTGTGCCATCCTCTGATCCACTGGGAATGACAAAGACAATAAAAATCTGTAAACTACCCAAATATTCAACTCAAAGATAAATACCTGAACGTTCATCAAAGCAATTCATTTAGAACATAATCCATTGGCTCTTTAATAAAAAGAAAACAGCCAGGATTGAATATATGAAACATAGTTACGGTTACAGGTCAATTTTCGACTATAATTGAGCCCAAAATTTCTGTTGCTAAATGGGGCGGTTGTTAAATGGATTTTGCCTCATTTTGTGACCTTTGTTGTTACAATTGTTAAGTGAATCACTGCAGGAGTGAAGTTAGTAACATAGTTGTTAAGTGAAACTGTCTTCCCCATTGACTTTTGTCAGAAGATCACAAAAGGTGATCACATGACCTGGGGACATTGCAATCGTCATAAATGAGTCAGTTGCCAAATGTCGAATTTTGATCACATGACCACAGGAGGGCTGCAAGAGTTATAAGTGTGAAAAACGGTGATAAGTCACTTTTTAAGTTGTAACTTTGAACAGTCACTAAATGAATGGTTGTAACTTGAGGACCATCTATCTATACTATTAATCCCACTGTAATAGCTACCGGTACTAATTCTGTCCCAGCAATAAAATAACTCTACTCATAAATCACTATTCTTTCCTGAGCCATGGAGCCTAACATTCCCACTGTAAAATTGATATTCCTACCTCCAATAAGTCAATCATCCGTGTCATCTGAGAGTAGATAAGGACTCTGTGTCCTTGAGATTTTAGCCTTGTCAATAGAACATCAAGAGCATAAAGCTTTCCACTGTCTGTGATCAAGCTCTCTTTGTCTAAAGGAAGAAGGAAAGTATAATGTGATTTTTGTCCTGTTACATATAATTCAATTAGGTTTACTAATATCACGTCTTAAATCTGGAGGTAGCCTTCAACGAGTGAAAAACCTACTATCTGGGGAAGGCTTTATCCTTTTGACCCTATTTTATCTGCTTCCAGTAAAAATGACTTGTGTGTGTAATGTTTTAGTGTAAAAATATACATTATAAATCAAAGACCTTTTGTTTTCTGTACAATACTTGTAATAGTTAACAATCCATCTGCCTTATGACACAAATTTGTATTATTAAGTAATGACTCAGTCTGTCTTCAGTTCATTCAAAGGAAGAAGAATTTTAGCTGCGTTTAATTAAACTTGATTTTGAAATTAGGGGGAATTTAGGCTGTTATTCTTTGTGCAAAAAACACCATTACAAATAATGTAAAAACAGATAGTCAAAAATGCTAAAACTTGGCTTCCAGCAGTTGCCTTCCTCTCATAATGGTCCACAGGGCACAATGGGGTCAGTGAGGAACTAGCTAGCTCTCATAGTAAACAGCCAGTGAAGTTGGTGCTTTTTATCGATGCAAAAAGGACTCAGACACTTCCTGCCATTTAATCTAAGACCATTTTTCTTTCAAAGAACAGGAAAAGCTTTAAGAGATTCCCACAGTGATCGTAATAGGGAACAGTGATTGAGAGAGAAGGGCAGAGTTAACTGCAACAACAGCTGTTTTGCTGCTCACTTGGATAATCCCTGCAATTTTGCAGCTTGAGTTAAAAATCTACACTGAATTGCTTTTAATTCAATTTCAACACCAAGCATAATCCCAGAGGTACCTGAATTTAGTTCTGTGCTATTTCTTTCTTAATAGTTCTTTACAATTCTCAATAAACGCCCATAACTTATCTTAATATCAACTTGTTCTAGCTTAGTATTTGCTGTTTGTTTTCTTTACTCTGCAGTTTTACTATTTTAGTTTTGTACTACAACTATGTTTTGAAACATCATGAAAAAATATGACTGGAGAATTTTTATTAAAAGTTTGTATTTTACTCAATGAAACAGAAATAAGGCCTCCCAATGTACACTATTTAGTGTTGTGTAGTGTACTGCCTTTTAACAGAATTTGTTAGATGGAAAAGGTGCTACCAAGTGCCTGATATTTTGCCTCAGTTAAAAAAAATACCATCCAAAATGTGCCAGCAATAAACTGGAGATAATACTGTGCACCATTTTTAAATTTTTCTTTTTTGATTTTAAGATACATTTATTCCATTTTATTTTTACACCTATGATCATTATTCAAACCCACTTATTCCCAATGCTAAAAGTTCACCTTAATCAGCTATTATATATTCATTGGTCTGAACTGATTAAAACGCTGGAGTAATCTGACACTACAAAAACATAACATAAATTTATTAACATATCAAACTTTGATTTACTAACAGTGGTATGTAAGTGAATGCGCATCAAGTAATATCTCTTTTCAAATTTTATACTTGCTCAAGACAATGTTTATTCTAAACACAGCTTTCAGTAGACTTTGACATGGAAGGACAGAGTGCAAATGGCAAAATAAATAAAATGGAATGGAATGAGCTGCAGGCTGCTTTACTATTCATCTGCACATACTGATATATGTGTATGTTAGAAACAAAGTACACCTTTGCTTGTTCTACAGATTTATCTGCCAAAGATGAAGAAAATACTCTATACCAAAATCCTTATTAACCACAATTTAAAAAATAAAATAAAATGGCAGGGGCAATTCATCAAGAGCAAAGCCAGAAAACAGGATAAACTGGAGCACAGGAAAGTGAAAAAAAAGTTTCATAATTTCATAATGGTAATGTCAGAAGAAAATAACCTGTTAAGTTATTTTCATGTTTTCCCTAACCTTATAAAAAGCCTCTCCCTAAAAAATATAATTCATTTCCTAACTCAGTTATTGTTATGGTATAGGACAGTGATGGCTAATCTTTTCCAGATCAAGTGCCCAAAGTTTGTGCGCCCAACCCCCTGCAATGGACCCCCTCACACGCCCCCCCCGTGCGTATGCACGGCAGAGACCCAATGACCAGCTGGCTGGTGGGGGTCATGTGCATGCACATGCGTGGCAGAACTGAACTGGGGCAATGGCTCGCGTGCCCAGAGAGGGCGCTGCGTGCCACCTGTGGCACACATGCCATAGGTTCGCCATCACGAGTATAGGCAATAGTTTCTTTTCTTAGCTTTAATAGTATATACTGAATTACAAAACTGCAAACCACCTGGTATCCTGACGAAAGACCAGCCGTTTGGAGGTTTGAGCCCCAATAGTCCTCCTGGGGCTTCAGGAAACAACTGAGAGCATCGTTTTAGCCAGCTGGTTACAAGTTCAGGCGCTCCATAAAACACACATTGCTTTGCTTCAAGAGTTCCTCCTTCTTTAAGTGCTTTACGCTCATACTCTGCACTGCGATCATTGCAATAGAAATCCAATGGAACAGCTGTTACCTGTGAATCAAAAGGCTAAAGTTATTCTAGATTTTATTTTAAAAAGTATCTAAGACTGGTCCTTAGAAACAGAATGCAGAAGCAAAGTAGTTATGAGATAATTGAACAGTCTCTAGATCTTTCAAGATGATTAATTCAAGTGAGAGCTCAAGCAGGAGATATTACAAAATATTAGACTAAGGCTTAATAAAGGTATTTTCTTTTTTAATGGAATTCTTTCTTATTTGATGCTTATGAGATTTCAGCATCTAATTAAGCGAATAGAATCCAAGACTATCTATTTCTTGCTCATAGGTCTTACATTAAAAATTACAGAACAAAGAAAAGAGTTTGATGAGCAACATGTTAAATAGCAAAATAATAGCATAAAATGAGATCTAATAAAAATAGAAGAAAATTATTTTGAACATAAAAAATATTAGTGATAGAAATACAGAGTAAAATCACATAAAGCCTGAGAGGAAGAAAGATTTCAAGAATGACATATATCAATACATCGTTTCCTGAGGAGTATCTTGTTATTCAACAAAGATTACTTCAATGATTTAGGATCCTGAACTGAACTGGTCAGTTCTCAGTAGGGCCATAATTTCAATATGATACTAATTCAGCTTACAAAAACACACTTTACATAACTATGATCTGAGCCGAGTATGAAACAGTCAATAAACAGTAAGAAATCTTTGTCTTGGCAGCAATGAAGTTTCTGAAGCCTGACAATCTTATGAATACAAAACCTTTGTAAATAAATATTTTGTAGCAGCAACACTGCTGTTATTAATATTTATTTATTGCCAAGTGATCATACCCTATTATGAAATCTTTGGGAAGTACTGATTTATTTCCCATAACTTTGCAAATACTGTTTTAATTGACCTGTTTGGCTCTTAGCCTTATCTTCCAAGGGCACCGAAAACCTGGCTGTTCTCCCAGGTCCCAGGGTAGGATGGTTACAATTTTAATGCCATTTCATTTGGGGGACAGGGAATCATCTGCGTCTCTATTTTATTGTTCTGACTAATTATGTAAAGCACCCAAAATCATACAGAATCAGTCGTTCTTTAAAACTCTGTAATAAATAAGTTGGAACAGGAGTTTATCTTCCTGTACTTACAACTTTCTTCGCTGACAACTTCAGTGTAAATTATTTAGCTAAAGTAAATATATTGCCAACACAGGAATCTAACTTTATATCAAGCTAACCATCTTGGACCATCTCCATCATTTTAATCTTTGGCTAACATTCTGCTTCATCCAGATAGCAGCAAACAGCGAACTTTCCAAGTGGCTGAATAGTCTCCAGATAAGGAATATGTTCCAACAGACAAGATTGCTTTTATTTAAAACACACACACACGCACACACACCTCTTATCTCTCTTTAACAGGCTAAACAGCAAGTCTGTGATATCATCCTGTACAACATGTTATTGTTCCCAAACACACATATTTTCAAAGCTGAAGGCCAAAACAACAACAAGATGGACATAAGATGCAGTGACAATAATAAAGAGAGCAGTGGAAGTTGCAATCAGGACTTAGAATCTATATTTATATATTAGCCAAGCAAAAGCAGAGTATATTTCTCATATAAAACTTTTTTATTCATCAAAAATTTACTAACAACGGAATCTCTTATTTATATGTCAGAACAGGGACATAAATACTCTATTTTAGAATACTATTCTTTAAATTATTCAATTTTACATACAACAAAATAAAGGACACTCATGACCAAAATTAAAAGAATTTATCACATATAATTCACTTATTTAGATAAGAAGCAGAATTTCCATACCTTCTTTTAAACTTACTGAAACATATTATGAAGAGAGATAGAAGAGACAAGAATTTATTGTAAATTAAAATAATTTTTAATTTTTTTTCTCCTATTCCAAACAATGTATGGCAGAGGAAATCAAAACAGAATGCAGGAGAGGGGTTCTACATGTGAAATCAATAATTGAAAAAGTGATCCTGTCTGTTAACAAAATAGTTCTTATAGGTTTTCTAGTCCAACCCTCTGCTCAAGCAGGAAACCCTATAACAGTGTATGTACAGAGAATGTACATGCATGTGTGTGCATGTGCACGCGCCAGACCACCGGAAACCCAAAGACCAGCTGGCCAGTGTGCGCATGCATGTTTTTTGGCCCTTTTTTTGGGTTGTTTTCCGGCGCTCTGCTGCCCACAAAGACCAGATGGCCAGCGCGCACCAGAAACCAAAACAGCAGCTGGGGACAGCGCATGTGCCCACAGAGAGGGCTGTGTGTGCCACCTCTGGCATGCATGCCATAGGTTCACCATCACAGCCCTATAACATTTCAGACAAATAGTTCTTCAAATCTCTTCTTCAAAACATTGAAAAAACTTTTTCAACCATTACTGAAATTCATTCTACTAACAAATATTTGTTTGTTTGTTTATTAGATTTCTATTGCTACCTTTCTTAAACAACTCTGGGTGGCTCATGACATCAATATAATCAGGAAATATAAAACATAAAATAATTAAATGGTAAAAGGCTAAAACAAAAAAACTGTCTTAATCATCCCCTTAGGATGCTCTGGAGCTACCTCCAATTATCCTTATTCCATTTTTTCCTGTACAAAAAATAAATTAAAAAGCTGCTAACTCAGTGTAGGCATCAGGAAAGGCATTTGGCTAATAAATGCTCAAATCCATCCAGTCATCTCGACTCTATCCAGAATAGGGAATACAGAGCTGTGAAAAGGGAGCATAACAGTTAAGGGAGTATAATACTGGGAAGACCAAAGTTGTGGTAGGAAGGTTGGGTACGTCATGCCAACAGCATCTAACACATCTAACAATACCATGGCAGCAACAGCAGCTAAGGCAGAATTGGGTAATTAATTTTCCCAAGGGGCCAGATGAGAAACTGGGATTGTGGTGGAGGGCCAAACCAATAGAACTGTGAAGGTGGATAGGCACGCATACACATACGTAAAATTTTAAAAAGTAGCAGTCGCCTTCAAAATAAAAGCAATGCAGTTGTATTGTGTGCATGCCGAACACTTATTTACATTTGGTTTCTAATTTCCTACTGACCTCACATGGACGAGAAAGAAACAGCCCAAGGACCGGATGTGGCCTGGGGACCG
>JANHZT010002126.1:75149-88263 GCA_032468215.1 Stegonotus admiraltiensis | reverse complement strand
GGCTGAGTCAACCTTGAGCCTGGTGACAATTGAACTCGCAGTAATTGCAGGCAGCTGGAAGTTAAATACTGCCTTTTAGTAGGAGCATTAGTCTCCTATGCCATTCAGGCCCTTTTTCTTAAATTATTTTTCTTAATGTCATTCCATGTGCCTTGGCTTCCGTGCTCCATGCTGCTAGGGAGCATGACCCCTAGAGGGTGAATACTGAATGTTGAAACAAGAGTTGTTTCACCACAAGTACTACTTAGATATACACAGTCTGTGTAATGAATAAGATGGAAAACTAAACTATCTGCTACAGTTTTTCTTTCCTTATCATGCTGAAGTTTCCTTGTGTAGATCAGATTATTTAATTCTGAGATTTCTGAAATGATAAATTTATGATTAGGGAAAAATTTAAGACTGTTCAAGGATATTCACTTATTAGCAGGAATTCCTGGCGGTTTGTTGAATTAGAAATATTTTCCCTTGCACAGAGATGAAGATGTTACATACCTGCAGCAAAGTGCAGCTGTGCAAGTTGAGTGGGGAGAATGGGAAGCTGACATCCAGCACAAAATCCTGATTCTTCAGATACCGAGACTGATGCTGGTCTTCTTTTTCTGGCTCCTTCCAGAATCGAACGTGGTGGAGCCTGTAGGCGGCTTTCAGAGACAGGAAAAGAGCTAACCATCTGGGGAGGGGAAAGTATACATTCAAACCTTTTGAACAGGAATGTAGTAGTCGACTTACAGTCATTTGTAGAGGTGGCTAGAAATTAAAACAACACTGGAAAAAAAAGATTTTTGACCGGTTTTCACACTTACAACCATTGGAGCATCCCCATAATCAAGTGATCAAAAGTTGGATGCTTGGCAACTGGCATGTATTTATGCCAGTTGCACTGCATCCCATGGTCATGTAATCCCCATTTGTAACCTTCTCAAATGGCTTCCAACAAGCAAAATCAATGCAGACGCCAGATTCAGTGAACAACTGCCTGATTCACTTAGAAACTGCAGTGATTTGCTTAACTGTGACAAGAAAGGCCACAAAATGGGGCAAAACCCACTTAACAACTGCCTTGCAACAGATATTTGGGGCTTGAGCTATACAGTAGTTTGTTTATTTATTTGTTAGACTTCTATACCGCTTCATAGTGCTTTACAGCCCTCTCTAAGCGGTTTACAAAGTTAGCATATAGCATATTGCATTTTTTTAGCATTAGCATATTGCCCCCAACAATCTGGGTCCTCATTTTACCTACCTTGGAGGGATGGAAGGCTGAGTCAACCTTGAGCCGGTGAGATTCGATCTATTGATCTGCTGAACTAGCAGTCAGCTGAAATAGCTGCAGTAGTGCACTCTAACCACTGCGCCACCTCGGCTCTTTGCAGTACTGCAGTTTGCAGTAGTTATTGTAATTGTTAAGTCAAGTACTAAATATATGCAAAAAGGAGGGGATTGCTTAATGAACCATTATTTTTAAAATATGAATATGAGACAACAGCTATTTTGGTATAACGTTTAGCCATTCAATCTGCCGTTCTTTAATTCTGAAGTCCAACTCCATACACATGAAATGTTATATGCAAGTGTTATAAGCAGAAAGGTGATTCCAAAACTAGCCAATAGTGAACGATTAATATTATTTAGCGAACATAGTTTTATATAGAACAGTACATCTTTGATAACAAATAGACTCAGAATATTAGCCTGATGCAAGCAAAAGCCTGGAAACTTAATTATTTAAAAAAAAACTCTACAGGATAGTTTCTTGTATGTGTAAATTATCCCTTTTTTGCCAAGGTCTACAGGGACATTAGTGCACAATTGCTATAATTGGCGTACATTCATACTATACACATATTTGTTCAATTTCAAGATTTGGTCATTCAAATACAATTTTTTAAAGTATAGGAAATGAGAGTTTAAGTGGTATCCAGGTATTTGTAATAAATATTGTTCATGCAATGGATATTTCTCCCCCCCCCCCATTGCAATATACTGTATTCATAATTTAAAAAAAATATTCTTACAATTACTTAAACTAAATGTGCTATTAGTTCAAGATTTCTCACCTGGCTAGGTGTCCTTTATGCATAAGGTTTGCCAATTCTGCTGGAGAAACATCAATAAACCGTAGGAAAGAGAAACAACTCCCTTTCTCAGCACCTACAACATATAAGCAACAAGATTAAAATGAGCTTCTGCAAAGAACTGGTGCCACATTGACTTTGTAAAAACTGAGAAGTGGAAAACACAATTTGGGCTCGTATATGAACATCTGTATCTCTCCTTTGTTTCACAATTTTTATCTTTGATTATTAAAACAATCTATTGCTTAAAAGACAAAAAAGATCTTAAGAGAGAACATTAATCACAACTTTGTCCCAGTCAATTACAGGGTAATCCTCGTTTAGGGGACTATTCGCAGTTAGGACAGTGATGCGAAAGTAATTTTGCAACCAATCCTTGCATTTAGGACATTCTCAGGTCTGTAAAGCAAAAGAATGATAAAGGAAAACTACAAGCCCAGTAGTGGTTTCACTTACGTTACTGCTTCACTCAACAAGTTTCTGGTCCCAGTTATGGAGGTTAAACAAAGAATATCTGTATTGCACCTTCTCTCTACAGCAGATCACATTAGCCACATTTTTATCAAAATTATTGTTTTCTGAAAAGCAGCAATATTAGTGGCTGTGATCAGCAGGAACATTTAATACAAGAATAAAATACGCAAAGCTCATTAGTAAGGAATAATAGAAAATGGTTAAAGAAGAAAGAAGAGGGCCACTAAGAACGAGATGCATGGAAGAATGATGCATTTTTCCACCCCAGAGGCAACAAAGCCATAGGTGCATGAAGAGAAAAAACAGGATGACAATAACTGCACATCATTTCCTTTTCTCTCTATATAATCTCAAGAACTATTTTGATAACTTGAAAGAATTTTTAAAAAAACCAATAAAAGTGGTAAATATTGAAAAGAAAATTAGCATGAGGAAAGTCTTGAAAAGGACAGTGATAACATAAAACACAACTTTTTAAGATTTAAGTAATCTGAGTATAAGAAATGCTGAAATAGACATCAGTTCAATTGTGAAATAAGCTAATTAAGATTACGACACCACTGTCTATATAATTTTAAATATAAGTTTAGAAAAAAAAAGCTACACTATTGTCATTTTAGGTAAAGTGATATGAATTAATTTCATCCTAATGTTCTCCCAGTCCTTTAACTTACCTCTTCTATGGAACAGAGACTGTTGAATGTAGTCTGGTGCAAAAGGAGAAAGTAAAAACTGCAACCACCTGGAAATTAATAAAGATTTAAAATCTTAGGATGTAAATATTAATTAAATTGAGTTCAAACTTGCTTTGTCACCAATCCTTGCTCTAAGAATTGGGGGACCTTAGGTTATTAGTCAAAATCATTCTCTTGAGAACCTAAGCTATGAGCCACTTTAGCATAACATTAGAAGGGGCTGAAGGAGCTACAGATCTCTTGTTAAGAGCAATAGTTGAAGAGGTTCCCCTGACTGCATATGTTGCATTGGAAAAAACTGAACAGAATATAATACTGCTTACCTGTCCCGTGAATGGTTAAACACCCTGATCTGCCCATGACGATAGACAAACTTTGAAATCTGATATGGCTTTAGTGAAATGTGAAATGGAGACCATGTTTCTTGTCGCTCAAAGAGCTCTGGATGATTACAGACCTGTATGGAAATGTAATAATTATTACAATAACAATAATAATAATGTAATGTTTTGTAATAAAATTACATTTTGTAATAATATTACAAAAATAATAATTATTCTACATGTTTTGAAAAATACAGGAACAATTTTCAGGATTTAATCTTTTACCCTACCCTGCTTTTCCTCAAAACAGACACATTAGCACATGATTATTTCCCTTACTCTGAAAAGCACATCAGGCTAAGAGTTATTTTTTCATCAGTCTATACCACTTCAGTCACAAATAACTCTTAATTGGCACACATACCATATCAGTAAAAAGGAATAAAACAATGTAAAACAACATACATAACAACAACAATATATCTGATAACATCATATATTCCCACTTCATAAAACAATAATATAAATAACCACTTATTGTACAGGAACCCATATTTATGTCCAGTACGAAAGGCTACAAAAACCTACAAAATCCTGATAAATTTGGGGAATTCTTTAACTCGGGGGGGGGGGATGTTGTTGCAGAGAAGGGGACAGTAATAAAGAAGGTTCACTTTTGCGGCCCTGAAGACAGAATTTCCCAAAGTAAAATCCCAAAGAGAGCCCTCTATCCTGATCTTACTGGAAGAGCAGATAATGCTGAGAACAGTAAACAAGCCGTGCTTAAGAACTGTTTAAGTTCTTAAACAGTTTAAGAACTAGGGCAATCCGTCCAGATATTGGGCCACAGAGAACTTCACAACCAAACTGAAATCTAAATCTGAGTTTTTTCAGTCATAGTCATAACCACTATTCTACACTGATTGTTGTAAACAATTTGTAAACTATAATTTGCAACATATATTCTTTTAGAATAGACAGAGTTGCCTTTTCCATACTTATATATTATGTTGCCAAAATACTCAATTTTCCAAGAGACTATATTGTACTACACAAAGTGGCAAGTTTACAATTGCAAATTATAAAACAAAGGAGGAAGAGCTTAAGTAAATTAAGCAAATGTAATCTGTTAATCATGCATTACGGAATGTGGGTAAAAGCTACAAATGTTTTCTTGAGACAAGCATTTCAGAACGATAGGTTTTCCTAAACTCACCTTCCTGAACTGCATGACAAGGTTCATGAGGCTACTAGTAGTGTTCTGGGCTTGCTGAGTAGTGCCCATGGAGGATTGTAAAAGGTCATCAATTGAAATCTTATTCTTCAGAGCTTGATATAATAATTTCTGTCGACTGGTCTGCTGGCAATACATAAGAATCTCGATCTAAGAGACAGGAAAATAGAATAAGCTATTGCCAACAGAACATTATATTAAATCCCAGTTCACAAAAACAATCCATAAGTAATCTTGGGGAGTAAGAGATTTCCCCCAGAAATCTTCATTGTAATGTCAGGGATACAGGGATACAGAATTAATATTCTTACAGAATTAATATTCAAATATTCAGATAGGAAGAACCCTGTCAAAAATCTATTGAATATTACTATATAACATATAGTAATGAGATATAAGAGTTCTCTTTAAGGAAAAGCTGGAATGAGTTCAAAGTTATGTCTTCACAGTTTTGTATGATTTAGCCTAGTCTACAAGTGACACATTTTTGTTGTGGATTCATATTCATCAAAGACTGATATATTTTCTGAAGATAAAAAAAATGATTCAGAAAAATACAAATATTATTTGTACTATTCAGAACAGCATACAAGTATAAAACCCAGGATTATTCTCAGCTACTGGGTGGAACTGGATGGAGATTCTGCTCATTTGATTGATTTTTGCTCCTTCTTCTCTTTCTACAACTCTTTTATTATTATGATTTATTTTTCTTGCTTCTTAATTTGCAGAATTGGTTTGCTATTATTCTTATTACAAACTTTACAACCTTGAATCCTTTTCAGAGAATAACAAAGTATTGGGACATCCTGTAGAGGATTTTGTATGAAATTTATGTCCAATTTGGGAGGTGGTCAGCTTGTGTCAATTCTGTTGACCTTGCCCCATTTTGCTACACTTCAGCAGAACAAGTGCAAAAATCATACATCAAAATGTGTTCAGTTCATGGATCAAGAATTCCCTAAAGACATCATTTATGCAATAATCATCATGCGTGATCAAAATGATCAAAACTGTGCATATATTGGATAATTGAAACATTATTTAAAAACTTAATTATGTAAAATATTACCAAAGCACTGCAATGATAATCACTGCAAAGAAAAATCAAATACCTAACGAACACTCAGAAGTAGTACTGCCACTACTACAGTCCCGTCGGAGCGCTGAAGTGCTTCTGGGTTGAAAAGATTAGCTGGTGACATCACTATCATTGACTTTAAGGTGTTTAGTATTCTGATTTATTAATTGTATGGTCAAATATATTTATTTATGCAGATACACAAGGTCTGAAATTAGAGAAATATTATCATTTCTCTAGAAAGGATGGATCCTGAGATGCACTTTGGTCAAATGACGTACTTTTTGCCAATTTTCTTTTCCCTATAGCAATTCCCAGAGTTCCCTGGAGCCAGTTTTCGGGGGCAACAGAGTACTATAGGGGAAATATAAAATAAATGAAATTAGCTCTCCCTTCTTCTTTTAAGACAGCAGATTATTTAGCTAAAGGGATATCTTTAGTTGAAGAAGATTATTTAGCTGAAGGGATGTCTAGCTCAAACCCAATAGATATTGAAAAAGCATTTTTAAGAATACTGATTTCACATCAGTTAGAAAAATCGCACAACGATGTATAATGGGGGAAAAAACCCAAGAAAACAAGAATTTATTATTATTTTGATTGGCACCTTGTCTGACAGTTCATTTTCTACATCCTTCTTGATTCTTCTCAACATAAAAGGTTTCAGGATCATGTGCAAACGTGACAGTTGATCTGAAATTGAGAGGAAAAACAATCCATAATCATTTATCTAATGTTAAAAATGCTCTGTTATAAATGATTGGCTCAAAACTGGGAAAAGAATCTGCCATGGTTATATACTGGCACTTTATTTAACCTATGAACTGAACAATAGTAACTAGAATTAGAGCAACTGGAATTGAAATTGATGGAAGAACCATCAACAATGTCAGCTATATTGAGCATTCTACTTTGATATCTGGAAGTGAGGAAGACTTAAGAAATCTTAAGGAATCTCATGTTGAAGGTGAAAAGCTTGTCTGTTGCTCAGCAATTTTTAAAAGAGTCCCAAAATTACATTGACAGGTTATGCCAACACAATACATGTTTGTAGGGAAGACACTAAGCTACTAAGAACTTTATCTTTCTAGGATCAAGTGTTCATAATGATTATAGCCATGAAAAACGAAACAGTCACAACTAGGGAAATGGGAAGATCTTGTCAAAACGTATTTAGTCAAAACATCAACATGCGGAGATATCACACTGACAGTAAAGGTATGTATTATCAAGATCATGTTTTCCCAACTGTGACATGGTTGTGAAAGGTGGATGATCAAAACAGCTGAACAAAGAAAAACAAATGTCTCTGAATTGCAATATTGAAGAAAATGGTTGACAATACCATACACAACAAGAAGCAAATCATTTAAAATATTAGCTCAAGTAAAACTGGAAGACTGCTCACAGAAAGCACTAACAGTGAAGGTAAAGCTTAAGGATTTTGGACACACAAAGCAAAAGAAAGGAAAGAGACACTGGAGAAGATTATATACTTGAAAAAAAATAAAAAAAAATTGAAAGAGAGTCTGGTAGTTAGTGGATAGATATTCATACTGATGGCAAAAGCATGAACCTATAAGAATTTAAAGAAGCAGCTGTAACAATCTTGATGAAATAATGTCCATTGGGTAATGAGGGGTCAAAAGTGACTGAACAACCATTAACAACTTACAACAGAGCTGTGAATCATAATTACTAAATATTACTTTAAATATTGACAGCAGTATATTTTCAATACTAATTGCTGCAGAAGGTGAATGGAACAGTACTATTATATAAATGACCTGGTTATAAACTTTCCATGGGCATCTGGTTAGCTATTGAGAGATCAGAACAATGAGCTACCTGAGCCTTTAATTTGATTCAGTGCAGTTCTTCTAATGTTCTAAGCTTATAACAACTGGTTGTTAAGACATGTGGGCAATTCTGCTCAAGTTGTAGAATTCAAATGCAAAGTATACTGAATCATGCATACTCACTCTCATCAATGGCAGATTTATTTTCTGCATGGCTTTCAATATCTTTAGAAAACCACTCATTGAACTCTTCATGGGAGTCAAACAATGTTGGCATAATGAAATGAAGCAAAGCCCAGAGCTGCAAAAGCAAAGAAGAAAGTGTGATGAATACCCCATTGACTAATACATCTTAAAACTCAGTTCTTACATATATTGAAAAGGTTCAAGGAAATTTCTTTCCAAAAATGTCAACATGAATCAACTAGACTGACAATTCAGAAAACCTTTCAGTAATGATGGCAGTGAAGACTACATCAAAACCTGATAATAATTTAGGAATTTGATTTTCTGAGCACCTCTGGACACAAAGTAAACAGAAAGAGGCAGGCAAGACTATAAGAATTCACAGATTATACCTCAATCATATGTGTGAAAACATTAAATTTCTACTATTTATAGAAACCAATGAGAATAAAACATGCATACCTCAGCCATAGTGTTTTGGATGGGTGTTCCAGTCAGCAATAGTCGGTTTCGACACTGGAACTGAAGTAAAATTTTCCAGCGGACGCTAAATACCAACAGATTTTGAAGAAATTGATTCAGCAAGTGGCAATAAAGGAACACGCTACTTTTGTTTTTATAATGTCAATTTGTTAAGACTTCTAGGAAAAATAAAATACTATGCAGATTTTACTTCCATTTACTCTGTCTCAAAAAGTGCTTCTACAATGTAACACGAACAATTTATAAGTAGCTCATATATAACTATAAAAGTACAATTTATTGAAAGAGTCAGGTTTGGAAGTCTTAAGCAGCACAGCTGATGGCACTCTTTCTCTACTGACCCTCTCCTGCACATGCTACTTCCTTGGCCACCTTTGCTTGCCCAGAGAAGAGGATCTGATAGCTTTTCAAAGCCACTGCCCAGACAATGGGAAATAGGGAGAAACCTGGTTGTTGTAAATTCTTTGTTACTGGAAATAGTTCTGGCAGGGCCCATGGAACCTAAATATAGTCAATGCTTCTATTGACTTAATGCTTCTATTGACTTACACTTACAAAAAATTAATAAATCATGGAATCTTCCTAGCTATGAATAAAACAAAAATACATTTTAAAAAGTGACAGCATTTTAACACTACAATTAATTACTGCATCTTTACATTACATTCCTTTCTTCACTGGTAAATTCTTTTTACTACTACTTCACTACTTCAGTAAATTCTTTCTAGTACATAAGATACCTGGAGCTACTCTTGAGTGCCTGTGCTTCATCCAACACCATATATTGCCATTTCACCCGTTGAAAATACTTGACATCTTGGACTACAAGTTGGTAACTAGTGATCACCACGTGGAAAGAAGCATCCTGAGTATACAAAGTCTTCTGCAATTAGAGGAAAAAAATGAAGTTCCATTAATAAAATTGATCCATTGAATATATGCAATAATTTTAAAATCAGTTTCCAAGCTGAGTGAGCAGCTTGTTTCTAACTGAACATTTATGTTATCTAATGTATGATTAGGCAGATTTATATGCATATAATTGAAGTAGAAGGTTACAATCTTCGTGGCAGTTCAATTTACAAGCATTCCAACAGTAGATACTTCCTTCAAACATGGATTTATCTTGACTGAAGTTCTGTATTATACCACAAAATGAGATTAAATCACTAAGGAAAAAAAATCTATGTGCGTTCAGATAATCACTCAATTAGCCCTCAAGTATATTTAAATAGTAAAAGCCAAACATTTTGCAAATTCTAATTTTAATCTTTAGCTAGACAGAATGAAATTCTCACGTTAAGGGAAGACTTTATGTGCATGTGAAGATAAGAGCTGATACTCCCAAGGTAAGATTTGGGGTTTTAGAACCTTAAAGATAAATATTATTATAAGAAAAAGTAGAGGCAAGTACTGAAGAGAAGACAAACATTAAGATAAAAGTAAGAAAGCTTATTGATTATTAAAAATATTCCCAAATCTATTTCAGAAAGACAAGAATACATTTATTCTTTAGATAAATGAGAGGGATAGTACCTGACTCCAGAATTTCCTGATCACTTTTCGGTCATTGGGATTTCCCCAATATGGTAGCACCTACAATATATAGGAAACAGTCCATATAAGTACTTATTTACAGGAGTCCTTTAGTTCTTTCAGACTTTTGTCATTCCTTGTTAACCAGATTCAGATTTCTGGTCTTTTACATCAGGCTTCTGAACTTGGCAGAAACAGAGTTAGAAGAGTAGGAAGTAATATAAGTCTACAATTTATTTTAAGAACTTAGGAAAATTGAATTTATAGAATGATCATGTCTGTAGTCACCTTAAATCTTGGAACAAATCTGGCGAATTCCTGATGCCAGTTATTTAATGTGGAAGCTGGTGAAATAATTAAAAAGGGCCCCCAGATGTTCTCTCTCTGGAAGAAAAAAACTTAAATTAAAGAATGTTTAATACAATCTTTAAATAAATATCAAATATGATGAGTACGCGAAGTAATGCACGCAATTTATTTTGATTTCTTTATTCACAAAATAAGACAAAAAGGAAGGAAAAAGTGCCTGAATTATGTTTTTTGAACATAATTACTTTGAGGTATGGCAGTAATATGCATACCTAGCAACCTTTGCTTTTTATTTTCAATACAAACCTATATTTATGTAACTCAAGATATCTAATGTGGTACAAGTGTGGCACAAATCCCTTTATAGGCAACATGGGCTTGCAGTTCAAAACACCCAAAACAAAGATAAAATAATACTGTGTACTAGAGATAAAAGTCTGGGGAGGATCAATTAGCCTCAGGAAGCATAAGAGATGTTGAGTACCAGAAAAGACTTTGAAATGAAAGAAATGAATGCCTCAATTCAATAATGCACACAGAAAGGAAATGTTGTTACATATATGCACACAGACACATGACATGGACATGGGCCTCATTTCAATCATGTATAGGTGCTTGCTCTCAGCCAGAGGTTTAAAACACAAAGGATCTACCTACCTCAGCCAGATGCGCTAATAAGGCAATACTCTGCACAGTTTTACCCAGCCCCATTTCATCTGCTAGGATACCATTGATGCCCTGAAAGAATGAAATTGAAAACTTCAGTCTGAGTAAGGTATAAAATATAAGCATATATAGTACCTTGAAAATCAATTCAGTATTAAACTTCATAATTTGTCTTCAAAGACCATGAAACCATAGTTCTGGAAAGTTCTGTTAATATTCTCCTTTCCATAAAAAACATACCAGAAAGCATCTCTGGAAATATACGTGTATTACATTTCCACAGATGACATTTTAATTTTAGGAGTAGGAACACAATATAAGTAACCTTAGTTCAGCTCTCTTTTTGGAGTCATGCCAAGAAGTAATTTGTTTTAAAGATTTTGCTTCAAGAAAAACAAGCATACCTGCTCATAAAGGTTGGCTAGCCAATTCATGCCTTTCAATTGGTAACCTTTTAATTTGCCATTGAAAATGGTAGGCTGTGGAATGTCCTCTCCTGCCCGGATGGAAGGGTTGGCAAGGCTGTAGCTCTCTCCAAAGCCAGTGCCAGATTTATTGGCAGCTCGAAGTGCGGCTGCCCGGCTCTCCTTAGCATCTTCGTCAAAAGATCTGGTCTAAACAAAGGGAGGGGTAAAGGGTTAGAGGGATAATCTTAATCACAAAATTAACTAGTCCAAATCCCAAGCTTACAGCTGAATAAAAACACATAGGACAAGATACATCTTCTTTCCTTTGTTAACATGGTCTCATACATACGAGAAGAATAGAACAGAAACTAATTCTGCAATCTTCATCTTAAGTTTTACTCAACTCAATTTCTGAACTTGAAATACTTGATATACCTTATCATGACTACTCTTCATACAGTTCCATGGGATAATGTTCACTTAAAATCTATGCCGTTCTGATTAATCTTAGTAAATACATTACCTAATTATGGATATCTTTATTTTTTAAGACTAAAGCTAATAATTTACAAGAAATATTGAAAAGTTGTTATGTCAATTCCAGACATTTTAAAATTGAAAATACTTCCCAATTTATATTATACTTTATTGTACACACTTACTTGGGCCTGATGAATTCGAAAAGCATCTTCAGCATTCTTCAAAGCCTGAACCTTGTAATAGTTACTATCTGATAATAAAGCAAAATTTAAAAACAAAACAAGGGTTAAATTACAAAACTCTACTTAAAAGCTATTCACAAATTTCTGAAAATTAAGTTTGAAATAGAGCTGAACAAGATTGTTTTGATAACATGCTTCACTTACCCAGAAAAGTGCTTCTCTTCATCTTGCTATTTGCGTCTTTAATTAAGGGTTTCAGAGAGGCACTTCATTTGCAAGCAATGCCCCTCATTAAACAATCAGCCCTAGTTCACAGTTCAAGATAAGCATGCAATGCAGCCAGTATAGGATTTTCCTAAATCTCACTAGAATTTAGTTTCACCCTTACCATAATCCTCTTGAGTAATGTTGACAACAACTCCTCCACCAATATCAATCTGTCTCTGGATAGAACTATCTTCAAGTTTCCTCAGAATTTCTTCCTGAATTCCATCATGTCCTGTATCTCGTTTGCGACTCATGAAGTGGGCATACAACTCCGTTTGGGTTATCAGGAAGTTAAGTTTTCTCTGCTGTCTTTTAGCCTAAAGTCATTTATAAGTAAATAAAATAAATAATTTCACATGTAGATTCACATAGCAGAGTTTCACAGCTGAGGACCTAAAACAATCATTTCTTGAATGATGGATGGCTATTGATATACTGAATAAAAAATGTATCTCCCAAAATATCTGACTAGCTGAAAAATTCAATCTACATGTTCTTTATAATTCAAAATAATAATTTATTAAACAAATATTATAAAATAGATTAGTCTAACTTTACAAAAATCAAAAGATGAAATGTGAAGAGAGCATATTCAAAAATTTTAATAGGTAATTAAACATACAACGAATCTTGTGTTTTGTGCTTTCAGAGAGGGGAAAGGAAAATCCTGTTTTTCAATTAAAGAAGAATCCTAGTGTTTTAAATGTACCGTATTTTCCGGCGTATAAGACGACTTTTTAACACATGAAAATCTTCTCAAAAGTCAGGGGTCCTCTTATACGCCGGGTGTTGTCTGCCCTGTTTCGCGTGCTGCCTGGAAGCCATTGCAATCATTGCATCAGCAAGCAACTGAACCTGCCTGCCTGCAATCATGCTCAAAGCAGCTCTATGCCTGCTTTGCTGGCTGAGGAATT
>JANHZT010002126.1:64865-75052 GCA_032468215.1 Stegonotus admiraltiensis | reverse complement strand
GTCTCCCCAATAACTATCTTCTCCTTTAAGTATTTTTATCACAGTTCGAATACCAAAAGCCCAGTAATAATTAAGTAATTTGGGGATTCCCAGTCCATTTTTTTGATTTTGGTACCACATTTTCTTCAATAATCTAGGTCTCTTTCCACCATTACAAAATTTATCCAATTTTTTCTGATAACCTTCAATATCTTTCTCTGTCAAGCTTAATGGTAGCATCTCAAATAAAAAATTAAATTTTGGTAACAGCATCATCTTACATACCTGGAACTTTATAGTCTAGATTTCGACTAGTCAACATGATGTTCACAGGCAGTAATATGTTTGCTTGCACATTCCCAGGTATATGTATTTAAAGCCCTCCGAATTCTAAAGGTGCCTACCAACCCAAAGGATTGCCTTTCCTTCCTCTAGAAAATTATTTCAAAATTCAGAATTAAATAAAAATTAGATTATAATCTCCAGAAGGGGAAAAAAACAATGGATAATATTGCACTGATACTGTAGGACAAGAGCCATGTTAGTCAACAGTGGCAAAAAAATAAGATGTCTTGTGAGCTGCAGGTCACTTCATCAAAGGCACACTAATTGAATCTGATGAAGTGAGCTGCAGTTCAAAAGAGCTATGCCTTTTAATAAAATATGTTAGTCAGAAAAGTTCTCCCAGTCGCTGTCTGATTACTTGCTGCAATGTCTGCTGTGTTAATATCTAGGTTTCATTCTCTAAATGAATTATTCTTACTTCTCTCATCTCCTCATCCAATTTGCGCTGTTCCAATGCTTCTTTCTCTGCTCTTTTGCGGTGCTCTTTTTCCACTTTTTCATATTTTTTCCAATACAGAAGCATCTCCTTTGTAAGCCGACGTGCCCTTGGAAGAGTTTCCTTGCAATTCTTTTGGGCTTGAATAGCTGCTCGACGCACTTCTCTCATACACTGATGAGCCAGCTAAAACAGAAAAGAGGGCGGGGGGATTACAATTAGGCAAAGAGAGAAAAACCTGGATGAGAAGTTTATATTCTCTAGTCTTGCACTGGAAACAGTGTTCTTGAGTATCTCCTAGTACCAGAGCTGAAATTTACAAAGGCTGCTTTAATAATAACTTGGTCTTATATATTAAATACTTTCTTTGTAAATGAAATCAATTTAAGATTAAAAACAGAAGTTTATCCTTTTGATGAAAACGATGCTTTCTTCTTATTGGAACTAAATAGATATGGAAGTTAAATTGGGAAAAACCATGAGTACCTGAGTACCATAGCTGTACAAATAAATGAGTACCTGAGTACCACAGCTGTACAAACATATTATTCCTATTTAAAAAAGACAATCACAGCAAATACAGATTCCCAATGAATTCATGCCTGGGTAACGTAATGAACATGATGTATGTCAAAACCGCAAACTCAGTCCAGGCAAGACAGTATAATTTATCTTTCACTGTTGAGGCTCCAAAGGAACACGTCCCATTCTGTTCAATTTTCTAAGAATTTCAGATAGCCCTCACTTGTTTAGCCAACTTCACTGTCTGCTTTTCTCCTTCCTAGCCCAATTCAAAATGCTTTTTTCTTAGTGCCTTTCTTGGTAATTATTTTTCATTTTTAAGTTGATAAAAATATTTTTAATCTTTAAAATTCTGATGATTAAAAATATTTCAATTGCATTTTTAAGATCACAATCCAATTCAAACTAACTTGATATTAGACCCTATTAATGCAGTATGTTTTCCTTCTGCCTGGAGGTATATATCACTGTACCATTACCACTAGTACCAAAAAATAGGTAATTTACTGTAGCTGAAGAACAAGATATAAATTCTCTTAACATTAAAACAACATTTTTTTTAAAAAAGCAATGTCTTTCAGTCCTGGTATTGTACAAAATGTTGCATAGTATACCTTTCTGCTATTACTCAAGAATAAATTTCGGGCAGAGACTTTTTGCTTGTATGCCTAAAAAGGGGGGAAAAGGATACAATATTATATCATACTATAACAATGATTTTTTTCATAGAACTAAAAGTACCAACTAGAAATATCAAATATAATGGTAATCTTGCTTCAAAGATGCAATGATATTGATTTGAATTTGTTACATAAATCAGGGGTTCCCACTCTATTACCAGGCCACGACCTATTCAGAATTGGGCCATGCAAATAGCTGGCTAGGGCACGCACATGCGCAACTCGATTTGCTTGAGTGGCAGGCCAGTGGGCACTTGTATGTGCATGCTGGCCCCCCGTTTGTGCAAGTTGTGATGTTTGCATTGGCCCGCCACTTGCATGCGGGCCCACCACTTGCGTGGCCCAATTCCCCACTGGGCTGTCTAGCCTGCTAGACAGCTTAAATCATAATAAAATAGCCCTCCTCTCTTTTTCCTTCTACCAGTTTACTAGACTTCATCCTATGTATGCAGAATACGTTGACTGAGAAAAAAAATAGTTTTATATAATTGGCCACTGAATGTAATTTTACCTCATATGATTTCTGTATTCCCACTAGTAGTACATTTTAGTTTGCAGACCCTACCTTGGGCAGCTCCTTTTTAGCAATGCAGAGCCACACTTTTCTCCGGCGTGCATTTAATTGTTCAATGGATAAATGCTTTTTCTTAGACCCTGGTGGAGGGGTATCATGAGAAAACTTGGCAAAAACTTTGATCTGGTGGTGATGACGTCGTGGTGATTCCTCAGACGAAATGTCTTCATCCCTTCTTTTCTTTTTTTTCACCTTTTTCAATTTTGCTGGAAGAGGACAGCACACAATATGATCAGTTTGCTTCCATAATCATTTGAATTCATAGCATTAACTCACAGCCTATGAATGTATTCCATCTAATAATGGAACCAATTCAAAGTAGCAACTAATTTCTCAATTTTCTATAAATCTGCAAGAGAAAAAAGACTAAATCATTCAAAATGGATGACTATAAGCAATATAAAAAGGTCAAAACACCGTCATTTATAGTTTCTCTTTTAAATGAAATGCTATTCAAATATTTGAGAAGATAATTAATAAAGAAAAAGGAATAAAACTGAGTTCTAATAGATGCGGATGAAATCTACAATATGGCAAAAGAGGAAGTACAAAACAGTTTCAGAGAAAGCATATCAGACTGAAAAAAGCTGTTCCAGAAAGATCACTCTTATGATTTATTTCTAAAATGCACTAAGTCACTGTATAGCAGTAACTTTCAGGTTAGTTAATACAGGCTTCCCTCACTTTATGCTAGGATTACATATTCCAAAATCTCATATAATATGAGATGCTGAACTAGAACAAGGGAGACTTGTGGTAATGGATAAACATGCTGTTTCAGTTTTAGACCCTTATTCTTGAACACTTACTTAAGCATGTTTTATTTCTTGTCTCATGTTCTGTGTATAATGAAAGCATTTTCTCTACCTTTTCAATAACTGGATTTCTAGTGTGTGTTAATTATAATGGCAGACAAATGGGCAAACTGCACCACAGCACTCTGAATTCTTCATTATGTTCTGCATAATACATTTGCCCAGACTAGGTCTGACGATCTTTCATCAGCTTCAGTGTGATTTAGTATGTCCAACTCAATCTCTAGCGTTAGAAAGCTCTTTTTCACTTTAGGTACAGGGTTTCAATAAGGTATTGATAACAGCTTTGAATCCCCAGTACTAGTAGTATCTATAGACGGTATGGAAGTAGGGAGACAGGAATATATAGCTAGTAAAATTTCACAGCCTGATAGTAAATAAATACATGATAAAAATCAAAGAGAGTTAGCATAAATACGAACCTTTTAATTTTTTTTCTTCTTTCAACTTCTTTTTCTTCGGCCCTATGAGATGACGCTGTTGTTCATAATAAGGATCATATGTAGACAGCAAACCTGCACTGTAATACTGATACTGCTGTAACTGAAGCAGACATAAAAAATTTTTTTTTAAAATTAAGGCCTAAAGGAAGTAATACCAATGCCTCTTTCTAGTGAAAAGAGTGGTTTTTGTAACAAAGGAAACCAGCTATTGTATAATCTTGGGCCAGTCACCCTGTCAACCCAACCTACTACACAAGATTGCTAGGGGGATTAAAATGTGGGATAACCCCATTTATGCTACCTTGAGCATCTTAGAGAAAGTGTGGTATATAAGAATATATGTACACTACATAAGCAGAACAGCCAATTTGATCTATTCTCCATTATAGTTTGCAATTGATGAATTTCTTTCCAGCTTTTTTTTACCTCTTTATCTTTGCTGTATTTATTTTGATGCAGTTTTTTGTACTTGTGCAATCGCAGCATATTGTGAAGTTCTTCTCTTGAAAGAGTGAATTCTTCTCCTTCCCCATCTTCATCAGTTACTGATTCACTGTCACTGGAGTCATCACTCAGAAGAATGCTCTGCCAACGAGATAATTTCAATTCAACAACAGTGAACAAAATGACCAGAACAGGAAATAAGAATTTCTGAAAAAGGCCAATGGGATTAAAGCTTCTGAAAAAGGGGGGGAAAAACCTAACAACATTTACACACGTAGAACAGTTTCACTGTTTAGCATTTCCTACTGTTTCTTCCTCCACCACAATATTAACCATCATGGAATCTTTTGAGTCTGCTTCAGTGATTGGTGCATCCATAACATTTCTGATTTCCTCCTTTACTGCTTTCATGTATACATTTTCTCAAAATCACTGCCAGGTGATTTCAAGTGATCTTCACTTTAGCCTTAGGAACATCACATTTCTAATGTTATCAGTAGCGAGTGGGAAATTTCCCTGCAATATTTCAACAGTGACCTGTTTTATATGCTCAGGCAAAGTGGACTGTGAAGTTCACTTATTGAAATTAAATTTAGTGATAATCCACACTTCTGGTCCAATGACACATTACAAAAATATAGTCTTCTTTCTGGCCACAATGAAAGAAGAGTAGCCCAATGTTTTGGGGTAAGGACTTTTTTCTACAAGTTTACATTGGCATACATTGTTGGTAAACTCTTGACAGATCTACCCTATACAGGTAGTCCTCAACTTATAACCATTCGTTTAACGACCATAAGCCACTTTTTAGAGTGACTTAAGGGCAGCCCCAACACTTATAAGCATGCCTATAGTCACATGATCAAAATTCAGATGCTTGGTAACCGGCAAGTATTTACAATGGTTGCAGCGTTCTGGGTTCATGTGATCACCATTTGCGACTTTCCCAGCCAGCTTCTGACAATCAACATCAATGGGGGAAGCTGGATTAGCTTAAAGACTGCATGATTCATTTAGCAACTGCAGTGATTCACTTAAAAACCATGGCAAAAAAGATTGTAAAACTGGGTACAATTCACTTAATAATTGGTTTGCTTAGCAACAGAAATTCTGGTCCCAACTGTGGTCATAATTTGAGGACTTCTGGAAAGATGTTCCCCATCCTCAAACTCGCCCACCCCCAGCCCCCATTTACTTAAATTACAAATACACTGTAGAGAATCAGCTAATAGCTATGCTTTGAGTAGTGCTGGAAGGAGCTGCTATCATCTGGACTGGAGTGGGAAAGGAACAGAAAATAAAAGGGAGCAAGTTACGTTGTTAACTTCTGCATATGGAACAAGAAAGCAGAAAGAATAACACTGCCATAGACCATCTCACCGCTGCTTGGTAAATCCATTAGATCAGCAAAAAGGGAAGGAAAAGATGGGGATTTTTCACCTTAGGTTTAGCATGCCTGAATACAATTAGATGGAAGAGTAAAACCAGGAAATAGACAACAGAAAACCCGGGGGCGGGGAGTTCTGAGGAAAGCTAAGATATCAAAACTTGATGCTGTGCATTTCAAATCATGAGAACATGGGAAGAATTAATGGAGGATTAAAAACCTGTAACTTTTACCGCACACATCAATTCTAGAAAACTAAAAAAATGTTAAGAGGAATGACATTTTTGGTTTTTTCAGAAAATGTTGCAGTTTTTATAGATTATACATTTATCAGATAGATCAGAATAATATAACAGAAGGATCACTAAGAACAGATCTGGATTTCAGTAATAAAAAAACTCACCTTTAGCCATTTTCTGCTTTTCTTCAATTTGGAAAAGTTATATAGACTCCCTTTTTCTGTTTTTGGCTCTGTTTAAAGAACATATCAAAACACTTATATTGTGCAAACAGTTCAACTTAAAGATACTTTCAATAGAGAAAGCATTTACTCCAAATTGAATTACCACTGAATCATTTTATAATCTGAACTACAAAAAAAGGAATCTTCTGATTATGTCTGTTAGCCTATAAGCACATTGCATTTTTGATGAATTATTAATCAAACCCAACTGTTCCTGGATCCAAGTGATCTGCAAGACTAGCTCATATAATTATCATCAAAGGCAAACTAAATTTAATTTTAAAACACTCTTACCAGATTGTAACACTCCATTGAGTGAATGTGTGTTTAACATTCCTGAACTTCCTGCTCCAGAAGGTTCTCCAAGCAATGAGGTTACAGGCTCTTCTTTCACTTGCATCAAGGGACTCCCAGGCTGAGGAAGCAAAGGATTGTCATCCAATCCATCCTCACTTTCATCACTACAAGAAAGACAGAGATATACATTTATCGCAATAAAAGAGAATGCTGTAAAGAATAGTTATACTCCAGAGCAACTTTCATTTTTCTCATCTCTAACACCAGAAGGAAGTAAAGTTGACTTTAATTCTGTGGATACACTGATATACTGAAGGTGTTTTGGCAATAAAATTTGCCACTGACACCTTCCTGTATGTTTTTTCAACTTTAGTCTAGCCTAAAAACCCTGATATTCTCTGTGGTCTCCAGGTACTAATTATGCCCAACTCTGTTTAGTTTCCATACTCAAACAGGATTAACCAATTTTTGTCTGACACTTTAATCCAAGGGTTCCCAACCCCCGGTCCACACACCAGTACCAGTCTGAGGCCCATTGGGAACCTGGCTTTGCAAGTGGTGGGCAAGCATGTGAAGCTTTATTTGTGTGTGCAAAACTAACCCCCCCACCCCCTTGCTGTCGGTCCACAGACCACGAAAGGTTAGGGACCATTGCTCTAACCATAGATGGATATAATGTATTAGATGTCTGAATAAGATAAAATCAAGTATTATTTTATAAATATATATAACATAACACAATTTTAAATACCATTATATAAAGTACATTTTTCCACATTCAGTACTGTATAGTTTTATATACTTTTAATTTTCTTCCATTTTTCTACGTATCTTTTTTCTTCTTCCATGATTTTAAATTTTCCAGTTCACATTAGAAAACAAGTAGTGACTTCGGCAAACTTAGTTTGTGTATTTTTAAATACTCTCATGCTTTCAGAACTATATGAAAAATAAATACATAAGTTCTGGTCACATCTCCCATTCTTTTAAAAGCATTAGCAGTACAAGGATATGCACGTGGATATTTGGGTATACACTCTGCTCCTTTCTAAATATTAAAATCTGAAGCTGACATCTGTTGATTTATCTGCAGGTCCCCATCCTTATGGAGCTCATTCACCTTCATTACTGAAACTAATGTTAGGAATTAAGATACTTGGAATATGAAATTACTAGTTTTTTAAGTCCACATCAAAATGGTTTTGATACCTGGATGCAGTCCTATTGAAGATGGCAGAAGTCTGTCGTAAAAAGTGATCCAATCGCAGAGCTTTCTCCAAATACCGCAGATAGAGAGGTGTTGCCAGCTCTGTGCAGTTGCCATCCTCTCCTGAACCCAGCTCTGAGGCCATAGAACAAGTCTCTCTTCATGCAAAGATGTCTCCTAACGCACAGCTGTTTCGAAACAAAATGTAGCAGTTTAACACATCATACCTATTTTCTGGATTTTCTTTTCAGTGGCTGGAGAAAATGCATCCTTTTCCTACATCACATTTCATACATGGCAAGCCCAAAGAAGAATATAGTTAAGAAATCAGAAGTTGCAGAATTGCACACTTATTCTACATAAAGTTAATTCCACCTGAAAGAGAAAATATGGAGATGATGCTGGAATTGGCAAGTAAATTACATCCTCCCCATATGTATTTTCTCAAAGAAAAATTATTACTATCAAATTATTCATATATCTTTGTTAATACACAAATCATAATCTCATAAAATTGTTTGCCATATTGATTAAATGTATAGTGTGTTTTCTATATCACCCTATACAGTGGCTGTATCCTGTCTATTTTAGGCTTATCTTTTGCTTCCAGTAACATAACAAACAAATCTCTGCTTTAATAGAATTGTGTTCTAATCCTGGTCCAAATAAATTTCTAAAAACTTTCCTATATTCTCACTCTTTCTTATGCCATTGACAGCATTATCTCAATATGGACCTCAAGCAAATTTCTGAATCCAGTTGCAATGGCTAATGACAAGAGGGACATATACATGAAAATGAATACCATATTTTTTGGAGTATAAGACACATATTTTTCCCCCCTAAAAGGGGGTGAGAATTTAGGTGCGTCTTATACACCAAATATAGCCCCGCCCACCCACTGACCCCCACCCTTTGGGATCTGCCTAGCAGCAATTTACCCCCTTGCAGCAAGCAGCAAGAAGAAACAGCCCATTTCAGCTTCAGCACAACCTAATTAGCACAAATTGATTGGATCGGCCTCCAGACTCTCAGCTGTTTTGTGCAGGGCTCTGTTGCAGATTTTTTTCCCTTGTGCTAATCAAGCTATGCTGAAAATGAAAGTAAAGCAGGCTGTTTGCTGTAACGAGGCAAAATTGCTCAGAGGCAGAGGGAGATTTGTTTTTCTTCTTTTCCTCACCAAAAAAGGTAGGTGCGTCTTATACTCCGGTTCATCTTATACTCCGAAAAATACAGTAGTTATAAGAGACTGAGTATATGCATAGAAAACAAATGTTAGTCTACAATATTCCACTCTGTTGGATGGTAACCAAGTAAAACTTATCTCATCATCAACTTAGAGGCAAACAGACCCAATGTGCATGTCTAAAAATATTAATTTTTTCCCCCTAACCAACTGAATTTAGTATAACAAAAACACAACCAGACCGTTAACTGAACAGTGGACGGTATGATAGAATATAATAAACCTGTTCAAACTAAATCTTCCCTGAAAAAAATTAATATCTTTGGGGAATCTCAAAAATGTTTATGGGAATACAGGTAGTCCTTAACTTACAACAGTTCATTTAGTGACCTTTGAAGTTACAACTGCACTGAGAATAGTGACTTATGACCATTTTTCACATGTATGACCATTGCAGCATCCCCATAGTCACATGATTTATATTTGAATGCTTGACAACCGACTCACATTTATGACAGTAGCAGTGTTGTAGGGTGCTATGATCCCCTTTTGCAACCTTCTGACAAGCAAAATCAATGGGGAAACTAGAGTCACTTAACAACCATGTTACTAATTTAACTACTGCAGTGATTCAGTTAACAAATGTGACAAGAAAAATTGTAAAATGGGGCAAAACTCACTTAACAAATTTCTCACTTAGCAACATAAATTTTAGGCTCAATTGTGGTTGTTGAGGACTACCTGTAATATGTCATGCCAAAGCATGGACAGGATATGTAAAAATATTATTTTTTTAAGAAAACATTTCAGGAAATATAAGTATGAATTTTAGCATATGACAAATTTATTTAAAATTTTATGATTCTTTACTGAATTGTAGGTCATTCTGTGATGACTTCTCTTAATACAAAGAAAAGGCAAATCTGTCCATTTCGTTTTCAAAATGATTTCTTCTATTTCTTTTTTCTTCTCTCATGATATATACTGCATTTTACATGATATATATTGTATTTTTACAAACATTTTTTCACAGCATAGTGAATTTCTATGCATACTTTAATGTGTATGTTGTATGACATTTCCTTAAATACGTTATTGTACATATTAGTCAAACTGCAAACTACTCTAAACATGCTAACAATTTTACATATATTGAATGTTACAGATAGTTCTCATTCAACAACTGTTCAAGCCTATGACAGTGCTGAACTAGTTGTTACAACCAGTCCTTATGCTTAGAGCTATTTATGTATGTATGTATGTATGTATGTATGTATGTATGTATGTATGTATGTATGTGTTCGATTTATATGCCGCCCTTCTCCGGAGACTAGGGCGGCTTACAATGCGTTAAGCAATAGCCTTCATACTTTTGTATATACCTGCTTAGTAGGGCTTTCGCCCCCACC
>JANHZT010002126.1:27754-44443 GCA_032468215.1 Stegonotus admiraltiensis | reverse complement strand
GTGTTGTACCTTATGATTCTTGATGAACGTATCTTTTCTTTTATGTACACCGAGAGCATATGCACCAAGACAAATTCTTTATGTGTCCAATCACACTTGGCCAATAAAAAAATTCTATTCTTGTTCTGTTCTGTTCGATTCTATTCTATCATGTAACTAAAATTTCAAGCATCTTCACACCAAGTTATTGCCACTGCAGCATCACCGCTGTCGCCTGAGGTCACGTGATCATGATTTTTTGATGCTCCCTGTCAGCTTTCCCAGAAACAAAATCAATGCAGAAGCCAGTAGGAAATCAGAAGTCACCTGTGATGGTATGTTGTGGCCAGGATTCCCAGGAGGGAGGGAGTACATTCCAGAGGAAGAAGCAGCAGTTCAGTTCAGATAGTTTGTGTGAGACCAAGTGGATGAGGATAGCCTCTCCCTAAAAGTTATCAGAGTTTATGTGTGATATAGATAGTAGGGTGCTTCAGTTTTCAGTTTGCATGTTTCTGTCTATAGGTGTGGAACAGTAAAGAAAAGCAGGAAAAATCAACATTCTTTGTTTTGGGGGCCTGCCACTTCTATTCCCACTGCTTTTGTGCCTGCCCATTGTCATTTTACTTCTTGATTTAGGTAAAAAAAAATTCTGAAAGGATGAGCCAACAGATCATGGGTTATTTAGTTAAGAATTAAAAGTCTTAGAGGAAGTTACCCAAAGAACATAGATACTCAAGAACAGTATAGCCATTTTATGAGCTCCGCACCACTCTCTGATCCCTGGGGTCAGAAGACAAAACAGGTTTTCTGGCTTTCCTAGAATAATCATCAACATGACTTTGGGAGGAATGTTGTTCCATAGACCGGGTGCAGCAGCAGAAAGGCCCACCTCCTGGGTCCCAGCAGATGACATCCTCAAGTGGACAAAAAACTTCAACAAGCCTCTTCTGCTGCACCTGATAGGATGGAGAGATGTCACTGGGGAGAAGTGGTTCCTCAAAAACCTGGCCTCATGCCATGTTAGCTCAAGAACTGAAGGTAAACAAAGAACCACTTCTGTTTCTGCCATCAAAATCCACCCTATGATAAAGCTTACAATAAAGCATTCCTTAGCACATGTATTAGTTCTGTATTATAATATTTGGACAGTCCACGAGGGATCAATTCACTCAGTGTATTTTCCCCAACAAAATGCATGAATAGTCACCAATAGAGAGATAATAAGACAGTAGAACCTCATGTCTTTTTTCTATTTTCTGTTGCAGCCCCTATGTTACAGTACAGAAAGCTTCCATCCTGAGGTCAATTCAGTAGCAATCCCAATAGCCTTCTAGAAGCTAGTAAAAATAGAGTTTTTCAGCAAGTATTTGAGGAATAATACATATGTATTATCAGTATTGATGAAATGTATTATTAAGGTATTGCTGTTTTAGTTTAAATATTGGTTTATTATTGTAAACTCCTGGGAATCTGAGCACATTATTGCAGCATATATATCTATGTAAATATATGTTCCCCGTTTCCCTGAAAATAAGACCTCCCCAGATAATAGGCCCAATTGGGCTTTTGAGCGCATGCGCTAAAATAAGCCCCCCCACAATAAGATCTCCCTGAAAAGACCTCCCTGAAAATATTTAACCGCATGCGCAGTCGTTCTCCGCCATTTCCTCTGGTCAGGGTTAGGGAGACAGAGCTGGAAATCAGGTAAGATGGCAGGAAGAGCCCTGTCTTGCTCCACATGCCCCAAAATAATAAAACCTCCTCAAAAATAAGGCCAAGCACTTATTTCAGGGTTCAAAAAAATAATAAGACGGGGTCTTATTTTTGGGGAAACACGGTATATGTGTAGATAAATAAGATATTTCAAAAAATTGAAAAATCCAACATGCCTTTTAGAAATATATGAATGCAATGTATGTCTGTTGAAGAAAAAGAAAGTCGAACTTCAAAAGGTTATATGAAAGATCATATCTGTAATAAGACTAGGAAAAAAGAGGCCAAGTATGTGCTAATTGGATTCTGTACTTCTCCATTTTTCTGCCTTTTCTAGTTTCTTATTAAGCTTTTCTAGGCATAATAAGCCTAAAGGTAAAGGCTTCCTTGAGGTGAAATCAACATTTGATGGCTATATACTCTTTATCAATGTGATGCTTTCGGCGGCAGTTCAAAAATGGCCTTCCCTTTTTCAGCTTCCCCATCCACCTTGTAACCTTGGGATTTCCTTGTGCTCTTTCATCAAATGAGACCAGATCTAAACCAATTTAGTTGTGAGGACCAAGCCAGATTCAAAGAGCCTGAGACTTCATAGGCCTATTACCATAATAGTTTACAAACATCAATTGTTCCTTCAACAGAAAATCAACCAGGTCTCATTCTGGTCCATAGTAGTACTTAGGGAGATAAAAAGATATAAAATTTTAACCTGAGGACCGACTGGAAAAAAGAAAGGCGGCCAAATGGCTTTAGGCTTATAGCTATTCATTGCTAGCTTTCTTTTCTAATGTCAACTTTTCTAATATTTAGAATTAGCTAATTAGCTAATCAATTAGCTAATCAAAGAGCTGTGTCCTTGAATCTCCACACACTAATTCTTAAGTAATGGTTGGAATAAAACCTGACAGTAACTTTTTTTCAAGATCAGCCAGGGTGGGCTAGATGTTGCTACCTATTGAGACATTTTAGTCCATCTAAAACTTAATAACTGTTTCTTCCTGACAAATGTGAGGAAAACCTAATTTTTGTTATTTAGAGGTTTGCCACCAAATTTCAGTAATATGTGATCTTAGATGGTTCTAGTGGTTTCTAAACACTAAGATGATAGTAGAAGAGGTATCAGCAATCTCCTCAGTGAAGCATGATAAAGCCAAATTGACAAAACAAAGGTAATATCCTCAGACAAATGCTGTCATTACATATTTCTACCCCTACATTTGCATGTCATTGTCATCAAACACATTTTATCATTTGCCACCCCATTCTGTGGATGTTCATGCATTGTGCAGGACATAAATGATTTACAAATTAAGTACTAATGTGAATTTTTGATAATTACCAGGAAATTTAAACTTAACATTACCCAAACAGAGTTGCTGGCTCACTGGGGAAATAACATTAGCTCTATGGGTGCTTTGATCCAGCTGTGATCCTTGGTCGCTTTCAGACAACTTAGTAAGTGGAAATTCCCTGCAGAAGATATTATTTGAATTTTGTTTAATAAAAGTAAAATTGCTGGTAGGATGCTGGTTACATTTTAGCCTACCCAAACAAAACTGTTTTACATACAGTAATGAGGTTTTTTTTAAATCAAATATACTTTTGGCTGCTACTGTTCTTTAAATCTTGCTTTATTAGCTAATTACTCAAATGTCATTCAAAAGGGGAAAAAAGGGCTTTAGCTTTAGCTGAATGCATTACCAAAGGCAAGCTCAATCATAAAGATTATGATAAGAACTTTAATGCATCAAATAGGGCAGCACCTGAGGCATGGCTAGCCAGTAATGGAGCAGAAAAGCTAGCTCTAAAGAATTCGACCTTAACACATGTATAGACTTTGCCCAAAGACAAAGAAGTGTAAAATAAATGGCTTATAATTTTCTTAGTTATATCTTACAAAATTTTGAAAAACGTAACATTCGGAAAGTAAATGGCAGTTTCAATGCAACCATTAGTTGAAAGATGCCTACAATACCGAGTCTTCAGAGTCACAGTCCCTCCTTCCCTGGAACAGCACTGCTCCCAAGGTTAGATTGGCTCCTATCCTACTGGGTTTTTTTTAGAAAGCTATTTATTCTGCTATTTCATGAAGTCCTAGAAGTAGCGTTGTGAAAAGGGGAAACCCTTGTACTTTCAATAAGCTTTAGTTGGTGACCAGAAAAAATATATTAAAAATAGCTAAAAAGAAAAAGCAATAATATATAGACTTTTGCCTCATTTTCATCACAGTAAGACAAAATTTAGCTACTGTGTGGGTCATAAATAATTTCATATCTGTAAGAATTGGTTTACAGAATAATTATCCATCCTTCCTGGGTTGACCTGCCTGAGCACTGAGGGTTAAGATGTAATTATCCCAAATATTCCTATAGAAGTTACAATACAAGAGCTTGCAACGAACTGCTTTTATCTCCACAGACCTGCATGGATGGGTAAACTTCATTTTAGGAAGTCCTTGACTTACATCCACAGTTGGGATCAGCATTTCCATTGCTAAGCAAGGCAGTTGCTGAGTGAGCTGCACCTGACTTTACAACCTTTTTTTGCCACTGTTGTAAATGACTGCAGTTGTTAAGAGAATCATGTAGTCATTAAACGAATCTGGCTTCCCAGACTTTGTATGTTGGAAACTGGCTGGGAAGATCATAAATGGCAATCACATGATGCTGGGATGTTGCAACTGTTGTAAATACGTGCCAACTGCCCGAATGTTGATCAGGTGACCTTGGGGATGATGCGATAGTCATAAAATGATGACTAGTCATGAGTCACTTTTTTCAGTGCCATTGTAACTTCAAACAGTTGCTAAAGTGATAAGTCGAGGACTACCTATGGTGAGGTTTTATAGTACTATCCTGCAAAGTGAAGACCTTCCTGTTATGGCTTGATTTTTGTCATCCTTGGTGGGAGCTAACAGTAAACAACAGACTAATCAAGGAATCACCAAGAACATTCCCAGCAATACTGACAGAGTAATCCTGTCAGTATTGACAGAAATGCTACTCCTCTCTAGCACTGATGATGTTACCAAGCTGGGTAATGAAATGTCTGCAAGAAAACAACAAAGCTGAGAGAGCACTGAGGACCCCATAGTAAGATAGGTGTCTTCAACCAACATTTGTGGATTCAATCATGATTAAGGCAAAACATGGCTTAGTACAATGTCTGAATCTAGGTAGAATCTCTACTTCAGCTAATTTCATTTTAATTCATTATAACGATTTCTGACAAGATATGGAAGAGATGAGATCTAAATAGGACCCTAGGAAGTTGTCTGACTTCTTAGCCAGTAATTTACATAATTTTGGGGTGAGGACCTTGAAAGCACAACAATATGCACAAACAGTCATCCTTATCTTATTGATATTAAAGCAGGTTCATAACAAATACATATTTATAGTATGATGGTATATAACAGCATTTCTTTGGATGGAAATAATGGTACAGAACTTGAACACTAAATTGGAGAAGGCTATATTATATATTATGGATACACATACTATATATACTGTATATACACACACACATTATTAAATAATAGTAGGCAGCCTTAATTTCTTTATGTTCCTGGTCCACTTAGGTTTGATAGATCACTAGTATACAAATAAGATTTTCCACTGAGAATAAATAGCTTTTCCTAATACTCAGGATGTCTCAGTCATTTCTCACAACCAAAACCTCATGTGTACCTGGATCCAGTAGGAGTGAAATTTCTTTCTGCAGCAGGTTGTTCCAGGTCATCAAGCAATTCCACTGAAACATAGATCAACAGTTCCTATTAAGGATTTAAAGTTCAACCAGGAACTATATTTAATAACCAGATGAGATAAGTTAAAAGTGAATACCGACATAGTAATAAGTAAACCTGCCATGATTAGGGCATGATAGAAAACCAAGTAGCAACAAGCTATGAAATGTGCATGTTACATACCCCAACAGGATTACATAATTTTAAATGCAAGCTTTATGCAAATAGAATATAGGCTGCAATGGTTTATTCTAAATTAACTCTCCTAAAACCATTTTGGCTTTGTTGTCAAAGAAGCTCATATTACTTGTTGTTTAAGATCTTCCAAATATGGCAAGTTCAGAAGAGTACCTTGGCACTTTTCAAGGTTTTGAGATAGATTAGAAATAGCAGAGAGGGAGGAACACAAGCAAACGTGGTTCAGAAAAATTACATGCAGGTAATTTACCATTTTCAGAGCAATTTCATGCAGCTTATATATTCAAATAATATACAGTCCCAAATATTTTTCCACATAAACTGGTTCTTACTTTATTAGCACAGATAGGATTAAAACGTGAAGAAAAAGACTTCCAATGATAACTCAGGACACTGCTCACTACTACTATTATGACCCATAATTAGAACATGGAACATAGAACTTAGAATACCAGGATTGGAAGGGACCTTGGAGGTCTTCTAGTCCAACCCCTTGCTCAAACAAGCAACCATTCCAGACCAATGGCTGTCCAGTCTCTTCTTGAAATCCTATTGGCTTACCTAAACAAGAAACAAAAGTCACTCTCCCACCTCCAGCTGCTGTAGTCCAACAGCGAAGCTCTTTTCACTCCTATGCCATCTAAAAAGAAAAGATACCCCTTTCCCCACCAGCTGAGTCCTGGGGCTTTGCATGTTTGACCTAGGCTACAAAATCCAAAACCAGGATTTCCTTTTCAGGATCAGAAGCCAAAGGATGAAATGAAAGATAAGACAAGAGTTCCATGTCATGTGAGAAATAGAAGATCTTAAGCAAAAAAAAAAAAGAGCTTTATAGCAGTTTTAGAAACTATACAGGTAGTCCTTGACTTACAGCAGTTCATTTAGTGATTGTTTAAAGTGTTTTTCATACTTACCGTTTAAAGTTACAACGGTCGTAAGTACCGGTATGTTTTTCATACTTACAACCGTTGCAGCATTCCCCATGGTCACATGGTCAAAATTCAGACACTTGGCAACTGACTCATATTTATGACAGTTGCAGTGTCCTGAGAGTCATATGATCATCTTTTGTGACCTTCTGACAAGCAAAGTCAATGAAGAAGCCAGATTCACTTAACAACTGCAGTGATTCGCTTAACTGTGGCAAGAAAAGTTATAGAATGGGGCGAAACTCACCTAACAGTTCTTTTGCTTAGCAACAGAAATTTTGGGTTCAATTATTATTGCAAGTTGAGGACTATCTGTAATGCAGTTAATTTTGAAAAAAACACATGAACACATAAGCTGACTTTGTATAAAAAAGAACACCGCTTTGGGGGGGCCAAAAGCCCTACTAAGCAGGAATATACAAAAGTATGAAGGCTATTGCTTATCACATTGTAAGCCGCCCTGAGTCTCCGGAGAAGGGCGGCATATAAATCGAACCAATAAATAAATAAATGAAGGGCATATGAAAATGCCCTTAGCATGCATTGTATTAGACCTAATTGCTTTGTTTGACAGGTTAGCTTTCAAATCCTGTTCATCTGTGAACATTTTGCTTTAAAGGAAAAGAAAATTAACTGGGTCTCAGTAAACTTTAGAAATAATGTGTGTAAAATATTGAAATTTACCCAACAGACCTTACTATAGTCTTACAAAGTATTTTGTGAAAACTGAATGATTGTGTCTATAGATTTCAATGGATCTAAAATATTTTATATGTAATTAATTTATAAACAGAACCCAATTCAATAAAATCAAAGCAACAGAATTGCAATAGTTCTTGATAAATAGATTTATAGTAATTCATTTCATTGTTTTGTAAGGCTTAAGATAAAATCAAAGATCTAATGAAAATATATTCAAAAATATATTTAAAACTTATTTCATACTTCAGTCAGTATCAAAGAATATATGGCAAATATCATTGTCACCTGGAAATTTGAGATTAAAGAAGACACTAATTAATATGAGGTCCCAAAAATATCAGTTAATATTATATCAAATATTTTCTGAATGTAATTGTAAAATATTCTCACCATTAACAATTTCATGACCAAAGAACCTCTTTATTCCAGGTACATTCCTGCCATTTTCCAAATTCTTAACTGAAAGAAACAAATAGAATAAGCATCATTCTGTTTAGATAAACAAAAAGTTTGATTTAATACTAAAATTTAGAACCAATTCTGAATGGGTTAGAATAAACCAATTCTAAGAAGAATAAAATATCTTTGAATACTGTAATATAGTATAGTATTAGGATGCAAGAATACTCAGAAATAGTTTTCCTCTATAAATAGTTATATATAGTTATATAACTTATTCAGAAATAGTAAGTTCCCTTCCATGAACCTGTGCTTTAATTAAATATACACTAATATTACTTTTGATAAAGCTGTCTTCTTCGCTAGCAATCTTTTATGCACCAAACCGAAAATATTATACGTATTATAACAAATAAATTATAAAGAAATACATTAGTAAGGCTTTGAAATCAATATGTAGAAAAGAATAAATAAAACTATTAGGAGGCTAGAATAGTTACAATGTACTTTTCAGCTTAGAGCAAGGACTTGTATAGGTGAGACAGAGATTGATTGATTGATTGATTGATTGATTGATTTAATTTCTATACCTCCCTTTCTCCCGAAGGACTCAGGGCGGTGAACAGCCAAACTAAAAACCCGAAATATATAAATACAAGTTAAAACCCAATTAAAAACAGATTAAATGCTATGCTGTACATATTTAAAACCCAATTGGACCCAATAAAATTAATTAAAATTTAAAACAGAGTTAAAAATTTAAGCTAGCCCGGCTTTCTGGAAAAGTAAAGTCTTCAGAGCCCGACAGAAGGTGCGCAAATCCGGGATGAAGAAAATGAGGTCAAAAACAAGTTTTTCTCTCTCAACTGATGAAATGGGTCATCCACTGAAATTAAATATGACGAGATTGTAGATCAGGGCTGTCAAACTCGTGGCCTGCAGCCCAGATGCATCACGTGCTGGCCACGCCCACACCTGGTTTATCGAAGGGGGGAAAGTTGCAATATGTCACGTGACAGCTCTGTGACAATGCAAGTTTGACACACCTGTTCTAGATCAATAGGTAGCACCACATCTTCACACACACCATGGTTAATCCAAAGAATTTACTGCATCAGATATGATAATGATCACCAATTTAGATTGCTTTTACAGGAGGGCTTGATAATTCAAAGAGAATAGTGGCCCATCAATTTATACTATCTGATAAAACCTAAGTACTATTCTGTAAATACCAGCAACAATGATAAAATGCTGTTACCATCTGTTCTGCTTGAAATATTCCCAAAGTAATCCAATTGGTTACTTTATAATATTAGTAGGTACTTTAGCTTGATTCTGCAGGGTGAGTATATGTGTATGGGGAGTCAGCTTTTATTGTGTTAAAAGTATAGTAGTGAATAATTTGAACTCCACTCTTAATATTTTAAAGTTCTAAATAGCACTTGCGGGTCTCCCTGGAATTTAAAACATTGATAGATTAATCCAGAAATACTTGTAGAAAACTGCAGAAGTGCTGTGTAATTCTTGACTTAAATGTTGGTCCATTCGTTGTATTTGCCCTTGCTGTCACAGAATCAGTGGAATTTAATGTGCTTGAAGCTTCAAAACAGCAGGCTGCAATTTGCACACCAAATAAATCAGAAAGTATTCCCACTTATATGCATCAAATTAAGTTATCTGAAAGACTACCTTCTTCCATATAAATAGTCTTCATTTGTTAGGGTTTACATTGTAAAGAATCTTCCTTGCCTCCGAGATGTGACAGATGACTACTAATAAAATAGTGTCTGGTCCTAAAATTATAAAACATCTTGCTAAATTTTATTTTCAAGCACATTTAATCATTGTATTTGTGGTAAGGAAAACCCAGTCTGTTGTTTCAAGCTTACTATTTATTTACATATTACTCTTCCTTAGAAGCCTCAAAATACTTAAGCATAAAATAATAGTAAATAAAGCCCAAAAACCTAAAAGGCAGAAAAGATACAAACATTAAAACAAGGTTATTAATTAGAAAGCATTTAAAAATGTATTTAACATAATTATAGAATTTTCTTTTAATCTGAAGAATTGAAGCTTGTCAGGCTTTTTATATTTATTTTATGCATGTTTTAAAATAAATACAGTATTTACTATTAAGTACCTTGAATGTTCAGCTATAAAGTAGGATATACATTAAAAATTGTTTGAACTCACTAACATTTTCATTGTTAAAGCAAAACACACTCTTATTTTTAAAAAAATCAAGTTTTTATAGTACTTCTCTTTTCCAGCAAACTAAATCCTGTCATTAAAAAAAAAGCTTAAACTGGCATACAAAGTGCAGCAGGAGGAGCTTTTTATACACATATTGTATGTAATGACTCATTCCTATCAAGGCGTGAAGTTAGTACTTTGGAATTTATCAATAGATGGTTGTTATTGAGTTATTTCAATGGCACAGATATTAGCCTCTTTCCGCTATTTAAAATCTGAGCGTATTTTGCTTCTTAGGTTCTGTTGAAATTCAGTATTACACATACATAATGATTTATTTACTTACTCCTGCACAAGATACACAGTGACTAAGGATTAATATATAAAATATAGAAAGAAATCTCAAGCCATTTGCACTCCAATGTGCCACTAATAAATTTATCACAGTGAGTTATAAAAGTATAACTTGAAAAAACTGCAATGGACATTTTAAATAATTAAATGAAATCTATTATGAAGTATTAATGAGCATTAAGTAAGGAGTTATTTGAATGCAATCAGGCTGATAATACTCAGATGCAGGGAGAAATTTTCAATGAACCTAGAGGGGAAACTATTGCTAAAGTGTTAGCATTGAGGGAGATGAATTACAATGATGGAATGTTGCTAATATAAAGAAATAAATTTGACTGAAGAATTAGTGACAATACTTTGTTGTTGTTATTGTTAGTTGCGAAGTTGTGTCCAAGCCATTGCAACCCCATGGACAACGTTCCTCCAGGCCTTCCTGTCCTCTACCATCCCTCGGAGTCCATTTAAGCTCACGCTGACTGCTTCAGTGACTCCATCCTGCCACCTCATTCTCTGTCGTCCCCTTCTTCTTTTGCCCTCAATCGTTCCCAGCATTAGGTTCTTCTCCAGTGAGTTTTTCCTTCTCATTAGGTGGCCAAAGTATTTGAGTTAGTGACAATACTAGGAGACTGTAATAACTATTTAGCACTGAGAAGTTTCTAGAATTCATGAAACATATTTTGGTTGATCCTGGATGGGTTCTGCTACAAAAGATTAACAAAGCTAAGTTTTCAGCTTGGTGGTGTTTAAGATTGTCCAATATTTTAAGTCTAACTCCTCTGTTAGGAAAAATAAGCTTGATCATAATTTATCCAATTCTTTTGCTGATCATCCTATATCAAATGTTCATAAAAATTACAGCAAACAAATTATTAGGAAGAGAGGAATGTTGCTTTGCTACTATATCTGCCAAGAACTCACACCACAAGTATAAGAGCTTCGGGTACTGGAGTTATTCATTTCCTTCTCAAATTTCAGGTCTCTCTAGATTGAAGTTGTAATTCAGTCCAGCATTTTTGACTTTCACAGCCAATCCAGATTTGAACTTTTAAACAAGTTTTAGAGAAAAATGTTTGGAGCCTTATCTCTAAGGAAATAACATTAAATCAAATGTTCTGAAAAATGAGACCTAATGTTGGGAATTCAGTGATGGGGTGGGGAGATGTAATTTCAAATATATTTACATACCTTTTTGATAATTTGTGACCAAACTGTTTTTATTCCACAAGACAATCCAGAATACCTTATTGTATAGAAATTAGTCATCTTGACAGAGAAAATACATCAAACCCCACTACAATTTTCAGTATAAATGCACTGAATTTAAAAAGAGCAGCAATACCTCTGTTTAGAAAGATACACTGACTGGAATCCACATGTTGCAATATCCCTTGGAATATGCCACATTTCAATGTGATGTGTACAGTTTTCCCCAAAACACGGTGAAGAAAGTTGTAATCACAGCTAGGATCCATTATGGATTTTTTCGTCCAAGGAATTGGGCATTCAGCCTAAAAAAAACACCAAATAAATCTTTTGTTATTTATAGAAGTATATAAAAATACATTAAATAGATTATAAAATTAAAACCTATTCTCCAACCAGTGATATATAATTACTAAGAATGAAATTATACACTGTCTGGCTTCTAATTAATCACAAGCCCACAGAATTAAACAATCATAGAAATGCAGACTAGTAAGTGACCTGTAGAATGATCTTGCATACAAAATTCATTATAAAAATAGAAAAGGCTACTCAAATAAGTCATTAATGAATGATAAACTGAAGTAAAAAATCTAAGTCCATATGATGATGTTTATAGATCAAGGACAACTGGGAAAAAAACCAGTTTGATTATTTAAGAAAAGCCTATGTCTTCCATTTTTAAGAAAAATTATGAGTACATGGGCATGTGCTTTGTCTGAGCTACAAACAAACCAATATACAGGTATTCAATTTATAGCACTAGCACTTAGACTTATATACCACTTCATAGTGCTTTACAGCCCTCTCTAAGCGGTTTATAGCATATTGCCCCCAACAGTCATGGTCCTCCTTTTACCCAGGATGGAAGGCTGAGTCAACCTTGAGCCTGGTGAGATTCGATCTGCCAAACTGCTGGCAGCCGGTGATCAGCAGAAGTAGCCTGCAATACTGCACTCTAACCACTGCACCACCGCGGCTTTTATAACTGCAATTGGGACTGGAAATCTAATTGTCTTGACTTACAACCGTAATAACTTACAATTGGATTTCCAGTCTCAAATTATTTTCCTTATCCCTGTTGAAAAAACTAGTTTAAATGTTAAGAAACAACATACAGTATATCAGCAATCTACTTCTTCAAAACAAGTGTCGATAGCTGTTTAATAATTATTTTATCTCACTGGTGTTGTTTTGCTTCTGGGTCCAATTCAAGGTGTTGGTTATCACCTTTAAAGGTCTCCATGGCATAAGACAGGTTACCTGAGGAACTGTCTTACCCCAATTACATTGACCTGTCCCACTTGGTGAGGAAGCGAGGATATATTATGGACTCCATTGATTAAAGAATTTCAATTGACAGAGCCTAGGAAGAGAGCCTTCTCTATCGCTGTCCCTGCCTATGGAACATCTTGCCCCCAGAAGTGAGGCTGGACCCCTATCTTTTGACCTTCTGGAAGAACATGAAGATCTGGCTCTGCCAATTGGCATTGGAAATGAAGAGTGGCATGCAACCCAGGCGTGGGTGGGTGGGGTGGTTAGTGGCTTGAGAATGCTCCCTCTGCCTTTTAATTCATCTTTGTAACTCTGTTTTTCATTCTGTTTTTCTTTTTCTTTTTTAAAAAATAGTTTTTATTAAACATTTTTCACCTTTAAAAACAAAAAACAACAAAAACAGAAAACAAAGAGAAAACAAGACAAACATAACAATGTAGAGTAGTTTTACAGCCTTCCGTATCAGCATATATGTTGTTTTTATAATTTGTACTTCTACATTGCCTTTCTATCGGTTATAACAACTATGATATAATAACAATTATAACAGTACTAATTACTTTTATTCTGTTTTTCAGTTTTAATTTTGCTTTTAATTATGTCTTTTTAAAATGGTTTTATGGTTTGCATTTGTAAACCGCCCAGAGTCATTTGAATTATGAGCAGTGTTTAAATTTCATAAATGAACGTGCAATAGAGTAGAAATAACAGACATTGCGTGTGTGTGTGAGAGAGAGAGAGAGAGACAGAGACAGAGACAGAGAGAGCGGGAGAGAGTGAGAGAGAGGGAGGGAAGGGGAGGGGAGGGGGAGAGAGAGAGAGAGTGAGCTCAGTCTGTAAAGACACTGTGGTTTATAAATTAATCTATTCTTTCTTACTGGGGTAGAGAACTATCAGCACATGGACTAAGTCCAGTTCACTGCCCAAATTCATTTACTCATAAATATTCCTTTTATGTTGATATCCCAAGGAGAAAACTAGTTTTGACAGTGCCAAATAGCTTCTGGCAGTGTTGCCTTATTATTGGCTTTCAATATGGACAAAGTAGGCAGCAGAATCCTCCTCTTCTCTCTGTGAGCATCTCCCTGTTTGCTTCCCTACTGCTTTGCTTGTCTTCATTTTTTACTATTCTGTGCTGCATCTAGTTTTGCATTCTGTGAATCAGAAGCAAACTTAATAGTTACTCTAGTCTAGATTATTTATAGACTGTACATACATACTGCTTATAGACTATACGGTAATATACTGTACTGTGCATAGACAGACAATATACTGTAATATACTATAAGCAGTATATACACACACACAAAACTCTATTTTGTTTATAGACTTATTTTATTCTATATTGCTTATTCAGGGAAACAAAATATGGTTGTTTCTCATATCTATATAAGCTAAAATGAAGATCAGACATTCATTACCCCTGCAGCTGAAGAAATGGTGAAAAGAGATTGTCATGCAATGTCTCTCTCATTTGTTGCTGAAGATACCAATTCTATTATTTACACTGCCCTGTCCCCTTTGGTTCCAGAAAAGACCTTGTATTCTTCCTCTGGTGCCTTGTTTCTTTCTCTTCAGAGTTTCCTGTATGGCAATCAGCTGCTTCATAGCTTTCTTTTCAAATTTAACACTAAATAATACAAACTGAGAATATGAATTCATATTTTCCAGAAATTCACTATTATTATATATTTAAAACCCACAGACATGGGATTTATGAAGCAGCAGAGCAGCACAACTTTCAAGACTCAAGTTAGGCCACAGCACTTATGAAGACTCAAGTCTAAAGTTGATAAATAATATAACTGAGTATGAGTCACTTTTACAATTGTGTTTAGTTTTTTTTGCACGTTCATGGTGCTTTAAAGTTCCAAGTAAACAACAACATATAAAAGTTATTATACATATTGCCTTTCTTTGGCAATCTGTAATTATATAATTTGATGTTGATTAGTAAAACATGTTTTCCCCTTCACTTAATGCCACTAATAAAATATCTAAAAGATAAAATTATTGGAACTATGTTACCATAGAAAATTTGAGTATACCTTTAAAATGAAGAGATAAATCATCTACAGAAATTCAGACCAAGTCTCCCCACTTAATAGAATTAAACATTTAGGCAATGCTATCACATCTAACTCCATTACTATAAAAAGCAGCATCATGATAATTCAGCCATTATCTCTGAATTTTGCAACATAGTTAGATCTTTCCCCTAGATTTTAAAACTTACATATACATGCATACCATCTAATTCAACCAGTGTAGCTAGTTTCTTGATCCCTCAGGCAGGCCTGAAAGATAGTTAACTTTATGGATGGTCTATTTTTTTTGAAAGGTTTGCCATTCCATTTAAACCAGTTCTGTAAACAATGAGAAACCGTCTTTCAAAACAAGAAGTTGTTGATTTTCTAGTGTTTTCTTTTTACTTAAAAACCTGGTCAATTTATATGGTAGTTTTTTGGGACACAACTACTGCTCTGAAACTAGAAAATAAAACAGTAAAAAATTAAAAGACACCAAAAAACACAAAATATATGGTAGATCTTCAAACAGTAAAGCTGAGCTACAAGAGTACAAGTCTCTTATCTGGACAGTGGACACCATTTATATATATATAAATGTATGTATGTATGTATACTCTGTGTGTATATTGTATATGTATACTATAAAACCAAAACAAAATAATAAATAAAACAAAAAATAGGATATTTTATCAAATCAGTAATAGTTAAGTCACTACAAAAGATACATCTAACTTACTTAGATGATTTGTATCTAACATATAAAATGAATAAAAGCAGATTCATGTAGCCAAAGTTTTCAAATGTGTATAAAAGTAAACCATGTAGAAGGATCCCTAGATCCATACAGTACTATTGTTAAGTACATTTTGTTAGAAGACAGTCCTATTAATAGACGTTACTACTTAATGCAGACATTTCTAAAACTTCCTGGGGAAAAAATACAGAATTTTTAAAAAGTACCATGGCTGTTATTCCATTTATTGTATTTTATATTTCATACAAGGTCAAATAGTAATGCTAAAAGACTAGTAAATTATCTAAGAACTTAATAAAAATATAGGTATTGTTTCTAAATTCTAAAACTCATTCCACGGAACCTACAGTTCCATCTTTCTAATAGTAGAGAACATATGTAACACAAGTTTGAACTGTTAAATTCTTGATGTTTTTCAAGTTTGGCTGTTTTCCCATAGATGGTTCATTACTGAGCTAGGTAACATCATTAGGACATGGGGAAATAATCTTGCTGGTTGGTTATGTTGTATATAGTAGTTTATCAGCAAATCTCACTTTCCCATGCCCTGATGTTACTTAACCTGCTAAAAAAAATCTACAAGAAAACAACCTAATTTAGAGAATACCAAGAACGCAACAGTTTAGTGTTCATTCAAAACCTTTGCTTTCAGAGATTCACATCCTCAACACTTAAAGTAAGCTACAGAGTTCATTTTTTCAACTCATTCTCATGTACACACTGAATTGAAACATCACACTTTGGTTTTAGCACAGTAGTTCATAAAACAGGATTTATTGCTTAACATGTTCAGAACTGTTACTTGTGGTATATTTCACAAATCATTTAAGACTTAATGTAATATATAAACCTTGCCATACATTCATATCCTCTAGCCACAGCCCAAGGAAAACAGATTTTTTTTCTGATTTTTTTATTGCTATCTTACTCATTTTTCTTCCTAAATGGTGAGGGTTTCATTTCTTACCACATTTGTTCTTTCTTCTCCTTTTCCTACCCATTATGGTAAATTGTCTTCAATCCACTCCCAGCCTGTCTGCTTAGTGTCTCCACATCCTTAAATCACACAAACCTCTACCAGTTTTCCTGCTACCAGGCCAGAGCTAAAACTAAAACCCTCTACTTTACCAAATTTATTTATTTATTTATTTAATTTCTATACCGCCCTTTCTCCCGAAGGACTCAGGGCGGTGAACAGCCAGACTA
>JANHZT010002126.1:0-10214 GCA_032468215.1 Stegonotus admiraltiensis | reverse complement strand
TTTCTAGCATTGAAAAGAAAATTAGAGTAATACAGAATGTTACACAAAAAATAGCAATAATTTATTGTTCATATTTATTAGAAGCATCATTAAAATAATCTAACAACCAGTATTGTATACATGTAGAGAAGATCAGGTGAATTTCCGTGGATTCATGAGAACTTTGGCCCATTTCCGACCCATTGAAGATAATGAAAAAAGCAAAGACCAGAATGGGCCAGAACCTCTTAACAGCCGGAGCAACAAATTGCACTGTAAGACATTTTTAATGCCAATTCACGTGAACTGCATTGTTTGTATTCTACTTCATGGATTTCGTTTTAAGATTTGCCCTTCTTTCTTTAGTCTATACAGTATACTACTATAGTATAGAGTATAGAATACTGTACAATTTATTTACTCTATACTTTAATACTATCCACTGAAGAATATTACTGTAAAGTATTATTCAAAGTATATCAAAGTATAGAGTAAATAAATTGAAAACCTTATCAAAATTGCAAAGGAAATGGCTGCTATCTATTTCATTAGAATCAACATAAATATTGGGCATTTATTAAACTTTTACTGTAATTCAGCAATTTAACTTATTCTGAACGCTGAAATCTTCCTTTTGAAAATTTCATTGAAGGTTTATATAACCACCCTGTAAATGGATGTTAATGACAAAAAATTATGCTGACATTTAACAATGTAAATTACATATAAATTGTCATTGGAGAAATATAGATTTATATTCATTATTGAATTTACATAGATGTAATGTCCATTAGCAATGTTTTAAGATTAAAAGAATGCCTTTCTATTATGGTCCTGTCTATTGATCTGAATCCATATTGACTATGTGATGTGGTTTGAATATGACAGATGTAGCAAAGGTGCTAATCTTGTTTCATTTCATTTTCTAGTTGCTTTTCGATTATATGACTTGGATAAAGATGATAAAATTTCTCGAGATGAACTGCTTCAGGTAGAGTAAGATTGCATAATCGGTAAATTACTTTACATTTTTGAACAGAAACGGGTTATTTTAGCCCATTGGGTTTTCACCTCCCCCACCTCCAGAAAATAGACAGAAAGAGAGAAAGAGAGAAAGAGCGAGATAGACAGAGGGAGAGAAAGATATATAGACAGAAAGAGAGATAAACAGAGAGAGAGACAGACACATACACACACATACAGAGAGAGAGAGACAAGAGACAGAGATAGAGACAGACAGAGAGAGACTTGTTGATTGTAAGCTCTTTGGGGCTGAGAATTGCTGCAAAACTGAGTTTCCTGAAGTGGACCACTAGACTCCTAAACAACTCCTAAAAACGATCTAGTAAAAAGAAAAGTCAACCAAAAGAGCAACATGCAAACAAAAGCAAGTAAAACACCCCCAGGACCATAACAAATGAAAGTTTAATTTGGGTGCATTGTTTAATGGACTGTTAAATGGCCATGCCCACCAAGTCACATGACCACCTAGCCACACCCACCCAGCCAGTCCGGCCCCCCAACAGTCTGAGGGACTGTGAATTGGCCCCGTTTAAAAAGTTTGAGGACCCCTGCTCTAAGTGATCATTTTTAATGGATAAGATTGAATGGTAACTAAACATACAACATTTATCAGTTGGGCATTTTTATATTTATTTTTCAATATGGTTGTGCACATTATAGATCCAATAGGAAAAAAAGTACTATGTACATAAAGGTAGTCCTCGATTTGCAACCATAACTGAGCCTGGAATTTTGGTCATGTTATTGCAGTTGTTACCTTGTAACCTGACTTGATTTTATGACTGTTTTTATGATGGTCAGTAAGCATGCTAAGTAAGCAAACCACTTGGTCATTAAGTGAATCTATCCAATGGATGTTTTTTGCCAGAAAACGGCAAAAACATCACAAACGGCGGTCATTTAACTGTGAGATGATGTAACCAACTGTAAATAATATAAGCTGATTGCTAAACACCCAAAATGCACTCATCTGATATCCGGGGTGTGGTTACGGCAGTGTAACTTTGAGGATGGGTTCTAAGTAACTGTTTTTTAGTCCATCACAACTTCAGATGGCCATTAAGCAACCAGTAGTTCGGTTCTACCTACCTCGTTTCTGTAGGTACAGTATTCCTTCTCACATTTCTAGTCTGGTAAAGTCATGTTTATAATTTTGATTTTGTAATTCCCTGTGGTTTTGAATTTGTTTCATTTTTCTGAAACTGTTCTAAAGATTTTGCATAGTTATTCTTAGGTAAAAGCGTCAGCTAATTATTCTTTCTGGATAAGGAACAGTCTTTGGTTGAAATCCTTTTCTGTATATTATGAGTAGCATGCTACCCTCCAGATATGCTAATTCCCATCAGCTGTAGCTAGGGTGGTTTAAGTAATGAGAAATGCAAGTTGCCCACTTCATTCATTGTGCCTACACTAACTACTTTTGAGAATTGTGTCCAGGCATTGGAAAATCTATAAGTATTATTTATTACTTTGACTGAATTTTCAAGGGAACAATATCTCTTTAAATAACTTATCTTTGAAATACCGGATTCCATTGATGGCATCAAATGGATGTGGGCTGACGTTGTTTCATCTAGAAATGAGGTTTTCATGTTCTACTTAAATTTATGTATTTAAATGGGTGGTAGGTGGCCTTCCAAGTGATGAGATTGATAGACTCTAATAGTTTGAATTTAAAACAAAAGCTACTTTCTCATTTTCCTTGAACTTTTGTCCATTACAGGTCTTGCGGATGATGGTTGGTGTAAATATCTCTGATGAACAACTTGGTAGTATTGCTGATAGAACAATCCAGGAGGCTGATCAAGATGGTGACAGTGCAATCTCCTTTGCAGAGTTTGTAAAAGTCAGTGACAACTTTTAAATCAATAATTCTGTTTGCTCAAGTATTAAGAGTATACCTGCCATTCTGTTTTATAACAATCGGAAGAACATTTTCCTCTAAATGTTCTCCAGATTATTTTTCCCTTACATACTATTAATATTAGGCCATATTTATTTTACTATTTATTTATTTTTTATACTGCCTATTTCCTACAGCTCAAGGTGGATATCAATAGCACAACAAAGATATATAAAGAAATCATTTATTTAGATGGGATATTGACTATGAATTCTGGATCCCAAGAGAACACCATCTGTAGAGACCATGGGCTGCCCTGCTTCTTCAAAATAAATTTCCCTGAAAATTCAGGCCAGTCCTGATCCTCCTGAGCTGTCAAAAAGCATTGAAAAGTTATTTTTTTCAGCTATTCTTTGGGATCCAGTATAATGAACTCCCTTGTGGACAGATTGGATACGTTTGATGGGCTGCTCTTTGGTTGCGTCTCTAATTGAGACTAAAAATACATACATTTATGCAGAGCATAATAAGCATTCCCAGTGCGGAAAAATACAAAGATTGTAGAATAGCAAGTTTAAACAAAATGAAGTGAAACTGGAATATTCTGTGTTCTTTTTTTACAGGTTTTGGAAAAAGTGGATGTAGAACAAAAAATGAGTATCCGATTTCTTCACTGATGAAACAAGGGCAGTTTGTGTTATCTTAATATTTAAAAAATACAGCTTATTTTACTCACTTTACTCCTGAGTGTTGCTATTGGTGCATGTGAGGTATGTCTCCAAACTTTTCCTAGTTTGTCCATCAATAAGAACATTCCTTCTGCATCAGAACAAAGGAACGTGGCTGCAGTGCAGCTTGGAAATTAAGCAGTGACATGGCCTCTTCCTCAGCTCTTGAATGATTTCCTGACCATAAATTGATTTCTCCTCTTGTACTGTGATCTGTAACATTTTACACACTTCTAATGAGAAAGACGGCAAATTCTACTGAAGAGCTGAGAATCGTTCAAACAAAAACGCCTGGTTTAATAGTATTATATGTTGTAATAGCAGCAACTGCCTCTCCCCCCTTGATTTCATTTAAATAGATGTTTGTCAATCTCCTTAAAACTTTCAAAAAGTAAGAATAACAAGGTCAATGGCTAGAAGGCTTATAGCCTTCCAAATGTGTCAAATGTTATTAATTTGTCCACAGGAAAGTCAGATACCTGCCAAGAGTGTAATTTACAATGCAGTTCACTAGTATAGACTATTGAATAGAAAGCTTTTCTGTTGTCTCTCTCTCTTAACTGCTTTTGTGAATGTATTTGATCTAAAATACTTGTGCTTTTTATTATTTGTTAATGGAATATTTGCAGTACATTTCTACAGTATAACTGTAATGAAAGTCATCTTTGTGCTACTGTCTTTATTCATACTGATTATGCTGCATGAGCCTATTTGAATTGTTTGGCTTTCCAGCCAAAAAAATTGTGAAAGCTCAGAATTGAGAATTCAGCAAAAATAGTAATGTTTATAGGAAAATCTGTTATTTTTTTTTCACCTGTATAGACATATTAAATAACATATTTCCAAAATCTCAGCACAAAATCAGAGAATTAAAATGAATACAATGCAATGAACACAATAAATAAATAAATTCTCTAGGTAGATTGCCTTTACTATAGTAAACTAATAACATTTATCAAATAATGTGAGTAAAAAAGTTATATAATTTTTAAAGTGTTTGTGAAATTCTAATAAGAAGCACTGTTCAAAGGTTCCTGTCTCCTATAATGTCAAATGCATTTGTATTTAATTTACCTACATTTTGTATAATTCAATCATCTCTGAAATACTATTTTACTTCTTATGTTGCGAACAGAAATTAATGATTTTGCAGATCAATAATTTTAGTAAGGGAAACATCCAGGGAACAATAACAACAATTTCTCTCAAAGAAAATATCTTGATTCATATAACACAAACATTTTATAAAGAAAGGAATATAATACAATACCAAGATACAAAATTTTATGGATGAAATGTACATATTTTCAAATAAGCTTTCTTCCTTTGCCTGTGTACTTGTAATCTAATGTTGTTCCTTGTAAAATCTATTGTATTCATCAACAATCAATAAATAAAACCTTAAATCTAGAGTCATTCTTTTTCAAATGTAAGTAGATTATTTTGAAGACGAAATTACATATTCTTACTTGATTTTTTAAAGCTTTTTCTTTTTTAAAATAATTTAATTATTTAATCTTTAAAAGAACCATCTTTTAAATGTACAGAGGAAAGCTCTGATAGTCTGGTGCAGCAATAGAATGGAATGGTGCCTTTTTAACAACTTAAGATCTTCATTTAAAAAGAGTACTCAGCAGTACATATGAATTTGAGTATCTTATTGGGCTAGAGTATATTTTTGTTGAGTTATTAATCATTCTGATGGAAGCAAACATGTCTGAGTTTATCTGTGTTTCATATGGTGTCAGGAATATCAAGGGAAGAAGGGAAAAGACTGAAATGTTATCTTAGAAATTCAGATTACTTGGTATGGTAGAAGTTTTTAAAAATGGTTAACTCTTCACAAAGACTTTTTCACTGCCATTATTGTATTCCAATTAGTGTATAGGAGTTATAAAAATATGCAGCAGCAGGATGTTTTTAATTGTAAACATTTAGTCTCTAAAAATACTAAAGCATCACAACTGATTTCAAGCAGTGTTATAAAGTTGTATTCAAATTGGATGTACTATTGGCTGAAATGCCCACAATTATGTCTGCAAAGAATATGTAAAATTTCCTAGAGAGATAAAATCTGCAAGAAGGAATGTGGATAATTTCAAGTTCTCCCCCTCTACATTCCAAGCAGTCTGTTCTTATTAGGATGGTGGAGTAATTTTTTTCAGCACTTCCTAATCTCAGAGAAATGTTACTGTTCTTTGCAATATTCCAACTTTCTATTTTAGCCGTTTAAATAAAAAAGAATTCCCAAGAAAATCCCATTTCTCCAAAACATAATCATGATGAGAGAATTTGGGCTACAGTTCCTCTTCAATCAAAGCATGCACCACTGCCTGTGAGCAACTTTTAGCTAGCTTAGTCAAGAACTAGTTGCACTTTGGCCAGATATTTCTTCTCCTATGCTACACCTTGCTCTGAAACCGAGCATCAAGGAGATCTTTATCTGTATGGCTACAGGAAAAAGAGATCTATTCTTTACTTAGGGACTACCTTGTCTCCGAAGGTACTAATTTTTTTCCACAAGTTAAATGTTTAGTCCATCTGCTGTTTAGTATTAACAAAAACTAACATAATGTGAAGAGACAATGCCAGTAATTGAAAAAGAAGGCAAAAGTAATAACCAATTTTATCTTCCTAACCTCAAAAATGCATAGGTATAGGGAGATATGTAGCCATCAAACAAACATCTGCTACTTGGGCTAAAAGCTCTGAAAGATCTAGATGAAATCTTTTAAGTATATATTAAAGTGCCAAGAATCACACAATGGTAAATATTTTTCCCCACTTGTAACGTGGCTTTGAAAGCTAGCCAGTCAAACATGCTAAATTAAGGGGGGGGGATACCTTTGTTACTGGAGAAAATTATTGGGAATATCTTAATCCAGAAGAACAAGAAATCATTCAATACTTGATGAAATGAAACTAGTATAATGCTCATTTGGAAGCACTAATAATAAAGCTAACTTTTAAATATTTTTGATAAATATGAAGGCAAGGGTCCTTGAAAATGATCTTGATGGTTAAAAAAATTCAAAGTTCGTTTAAAGGCAGGACAAAAGATCTAGATGAATAAGCTCAAGAATAAGCTTACAAGAAATCAAGAAAGCAGTTACTGAGACAGTTTTGCAAACTGATGTTTATCAGGTCATAAAGATTAAAAAGCAAATGAATGACAGAATGTTAGAAATCTTGAAGTGCAAATTTCTATCCAGAAAAATTGCGTCTTGGCAATCTGAAAGCTTTACCCTGCTCCCCAACCTAAATTAAGTAGCCCAGTTTCTATTCCCACCAGCCACTCAAGAAAAAAAGGGAAGAGCGATTCTCACAAGATCTCTCCCCCTCTTTTTTTCTGATTACTGATGTGATTTAAGCTAAACTGGTGAGAGAGTAAAAAAGAATGAGACAAGTAGGAATTACAGGTAATCCTCAATTTACAACTACAATTGAGCCCAAAATTATGTTGCTATGTGAGAAATTTGTTGTGAGTTTTGCCTCATTTTACATATTTTTTTGTTAAATGAATCACTGCAGTTATTAAATTAGTAACACCGTTGTTAAATGAATCTGGTTTCCCCATTGACTGCTTGTCAGAAGGTTGCAAAAGGTGAACACATGACTCTGGGACATTAACCATCATAAATGTGAGTCAGTTGTTAAACATCTGAATGTAAATCGCGTGACCATGGGGATGCTGCAATGGCAATAAGTGTGAAAAATGGTCATAAGTCACTTTTTCAATGCCAATATAACTGAATGGTCACTAAGCCACCTGTTGTAAGTCAAGGACTACCTGTAGTGCATCACTGGACAAATTGGCAATACCTGTGTTGTTTTCAGAAATGATTCACTACCTGCTACTCACGGTTGCTATCAAAGCCTGTTGCTTACCATTTACTTTGTCCTCAATGTGTCATCCAGAACTTTTGGATTTATACTGCAAACGTGCTTATTTTAAACATTATTTTTGATTTGGAAGATAGAAACAAAGACCACCAAATGCACTTGTTATAGGTTGTTTTTGTTTTGGGGTCAGTATCAAATATATTTTTATATTTATTTGTTGCAGCTACATTCTGCCTTTCCTTCCAGAGCTTAAGATAACAAATGCCGTACTCCCTCTTCCCAGTTTCCTGCAATAATTATTCTGAAAAGAAGGTTGCGATAAGAAAATGATATAAAGTCATCCAGCAAGCATCCAAAGGTGATCCTGAATGTGAGCCTGAAACTCTCCAAGGGCATTACAACACACAACCACTATATACCATACTGACACTGCCTCCTAAGGATATCAGTCTAACATATGCTATTTATGATCAAAATACAATCTCTCATATTATATTACTGAAAACTTTTTAAAGGGAAGCAAATATTGTAAGAGAATATATTCACATGTGGAATGTTGCACATTACTGTCCTTTACAACTGTTAAATTGTAAATAAATGTCAAAATTCATTTATTTTAAATTACCAGGTGTGATTGTGGCTAGGTTCATATGAGATACTAAGCCTAAAATCCTGATTAATAGATTAACCTATCTGCCACTTTCACATAATGTACTACCTATATTGGGAAGATGGTTTAGTTCCTCCAACATTCTGAATCATAAATTATTCAACCCCATTTTAATCCATGCATCAAACTTTTTGAATGACATGGACATTTTTCTGTACTAACAGATGTGCTATTTTCTGGAGAGTTTCCCTCCAGAAAATATATGAGGAAGTTATTTTGCAAAACCAACTAATTTTTTATTTTTATTTTTTGTCAGGCGGAAAAGCGTTAAGACAGTCTACATTTCAAAGTCATATACAGTATCACAATTACTACAGCTTAATGGACAGTAGCACTTCTGTCTGGTGGAGAAAAATGCTTCTTGGACCAGATCTTAACTGAAAAAATTGTTAGTTTCCAAATCAGGACAGATGGCATTTTAAGCTCTGCATACCCCAGATGCAACATTGTTCTGAAGGTAAAAGAAGAAAAATCTGTTTCCTACTACAGATAACAGACTAATAGGGTGCTTTGAAAAAGGTACATATGTTTATCCAACATTACAGTACAGGAATCATGGTTTGAAGCCCAACTCTTAGAACTTACAATGGGACTGCTAAAACAGTTTCCCAGTAGCTTCTCAAAGTTCTATAAAATATGGTTGTTACAGAAACATTTGCTGGGGTAATTGTAACAAGATACATTGAAGAACTTGGGTAAAATGAAGAGGGTAAGAATGTTTGTGTAAAGTTGAAGCATAAAAAGCTTAAATTGCTATGGTCTACCCTCTGTACTTGAACTGGAAAACGTACATTTCAGAAGGACGTTGATAACAATCAGTTAAAAATCTAGTTTTTGTATTATTTCTTCTCTCTCACACACACACATAGACATTATGATCTAAAACAATACTGTGAGTTCAATAAAACTGAAGACTCATCTCCCATAGTGTGACTTAGTGATTATTGATATTTCCTGGTATCAAAGTCTAATTCAGGTGTATTAAGTGTTAAAAGTCTTTGACCCAGAACAATCTGCTTGTGCTCAATAAATTGTTTAATTATTATTTTAGTTAGCAATCCGACCAGCACATGCAGTCAATCACAGGGTTCCATTCAAGAGTTGGAAGAGTACAATAGTACTCTTTTGGAAGTGATCAAAATAGCGATCTCCTAACCTTCAGAACAACATACCATGAAATTTGGATAGACCCAACCCTGTTGGCCTTCTGTAAGGCCTTGAAAATTTGCCTCTTACCTGACCATTGGGTCAGGTCAGAGTGTTGGATGAACTCATGCTATAATGATTGGGAATGTAATTAGGATTGGCCTCATTTGTACTATATTCTTGGTTGGTTTTATCTTGCTTGGTTATTCTTTTGGTTATTTTTCTCTGTTTTAACCCTGTTTTATCTGCTCAGTGTCACAATCCTCGTGTTGTTTGGCCATCTAAGATGGTAAAATAAAGTAGATGAATAAATAAACTGGGGTGATGGGGTGGGGGAAGACTTTAGATTGAATTATCTATGTACACATTAGAATCTTTAGCCACAAGAGACCTGGGATTAACATATGATAGTCTTTCATAACATCTAAGAAAACAAATTCAGTATCCTGTTTTTATTATCCAGTGATTATATAGCTAGTAGCATTTTCTTTCCACCCAATTTTTTAGTATGTCCTGCTGCTGTTTTATGGACCCATACCATGAAGGGTATAGGTAATAATAACCAACACTTTGAAGTGGACCCAGAAGCAAAATGGCAAAATGGCAGCCAGTTCACCTCATGTTAAGAGCGGTTATTATTTCTATGATTTAAAATGTATTACAATATTTTACTTATAACTGTAATGGAGACTGGAATTTGTAAGTCCTGATGGTTGTAAGTTGAGACATCCATGTAGCCAGACTCAATTTTATAACTTTATTTTTACAGCTGTATTCACGTCTGTCTTTAGAAGAGCATGACGGCCGTGGCCAGGGGGGCTTTTTATCAGGTTCGCCTGATACGCCAGTTGCGTCCCTTTCTGGACCAGGATGCCTTATGCACGGTCACTCATGCCCTTGTCACATCTCACCTGGACTACTGTAATGCTCTCTACATGGGGCTCCCCTTGAGGAGCACCCGGAGGCTCCAGCTGGTCCAGAA
>JANHZT010002123.1:178418-189152 GCA_032468215.1 Stegonotus admiraltiensis | reverse complement strand
TGGTCTTAAGTTTAGAGCATTTACACACAGAACACTCAAGATAGTTCTCACAACTCTTTACTTTCAAGCCTTCAGAATAGTTAACCATCTTTTGTATAACAGGGAAGCTAATGTGTCCCAGCTTCCTATGTAAGAGGTGCGCGCAGTTGTCATGGATGGGCTTGCCTATCGAGGGCTTCTCCCTATTAGATGAACCACAACTGTGTTTGTCACCAGGGGTGAATTCGTGATTAGATGAATTAGATGAACCACAACTGTGTTTGTCACCAGGGGTGAATTCGTGATTAACCCCCTTTATTTCCTCATCATCACCCTTTTCGCTTTCAGTGGATACTGGACCCTCCTCGGCGCTTAGATTGGCATTTACGCTTGGGTGATCATCACTGTCTGGGTAAGTATGGTAGGCCTCCACTGACTGTGATTCTTCCTATACTCTCTCCGTCTCTAGCCATGTGTACCTTTCCTTCCTTGAATGTGATCTCAATGCCTGTGTCTCTACTTAATTTTAAGGTGGCAAGTATGTTGTAGGATATTTCAGGAACGAGTAATACCCCTCTATTTTTCCTGCTCCTGGTATTTACATGTTCCCTTTTCCTGTTACTAAAACATTGTCTTGGTTTGCCACCTTGATCAGAAAGTTCTCCTTCATAAAGGATGAGAGTAATTTTGCATTGTATGGTGTGGTTAGTGGCCCCTGAGTCTATGAGCCAAATGTTTTCTTTCCTTACTTGGTTGATGGTGTGCCCGTGATCCCCAAGGCCATATAGTGAGCCTGACTGGCTTTCTCTAGAGCTGTCTCTGTGTCCCCTTCTGTTTCTTGGGTTGGGTGAGTCCCTGCGCCTGTGTCTGCAGTCTGGGGAGTGCCTCTCTTGGTACCTTGGCCTGTGGTCTAGTCTGTCCCTGTGCTGAATGTGGTCCCTTTCTCTGGCGTTCCTGGGGCAGCCCCTCCCATAATGGTTTCTGGAACCGCACAAGAAACATTTGGGTGCATTGTGGTTTCTGTCTTGGAACCCTACTCTTTTGATTGGTCTATGATCTCTGCAATATAAGGAGCGGTCCTTCCTTAGATTGTCTTCAGCTATCAATTTATTGGTTAGGGTTTCTATAGAGAGGTGTTCCAAGCTAAGGCTGTCTAGCTGAGTAATGAAGTTGTCCCAACTGGGGTCTAGGGAGTTAATGATAATGCTCTTCATACTTTCCTCAGTTATAGTTTCCCCTCTCTGTAATAGTTTGACTCTAGTGGCGTTTAAGATTAGTAGGTGTTCGCTCATAGAGGTCCCTGCCTTGAGTCTGGCTGAGTGGAAATCCCTAGAAATTCTGGTGGTGGTAGCCATGCTCCTGCTGTAGAACAAACCAAACATTTTTTGTATCAATTCTGGTACAGTGAGATGATGGTTGATGCTGGGATATATGCTGGGTGAGATGCTAGCTATCAACAGGTAATATGCTTTATGGTGCAGGCAGTCTAATTCAAATGTCCATGGTTTTTCAGGGGGGTCAGTAATCAGGAATAGTATGTTCTCCCTTAAGAAGATGACCTGGAGTTGTTGGTTCCACTCCAGAAGGTTTGACCCATCTAATTTTAATTTGGGAAAATCAATTGGCAAAGTCCCAGAGCTATGAGAAACATTACTTACAGGTGGCTGCTGCCCATGGTTCTGAATGTGAGGGAAACCGCAGTATGGCACTGGTACACTAGCCGGCAGTTTAAACAGGCAGGCTCCCTTTTTTTTTTTTCATTTCTTCCTAGGTGGTTCTGTGCTTGTGCATAGATCATTTTCATCGTGGAGTCATCAGGAGAGGATCTTGCAGCTGCGGCTCCTGGGTAAAGGCCTTGCTTGACCAGGTGAAGCTCGGGTTCAGTCTTGGGGTTCCAACGGTGGATGGAGGAAGTCTGAGTCATTGCTTGGATTGCTGGGATGTCATTTGGAGGGAAGTCCAGGTCATTCGGCTGAGGTTGCGGCATCAGTAAGTATCCATTCTGGCTCCTGGGTCTCAGCGTTCACAGCGGTGGGAAAGCATGGCGTGTGTCCAGGGTGTGCTGTGGCGTCGGTGTCCATGCAGTGGTGACTGCGTCCCTCGGGTAGGTTCCATACACATCTCCTTCGTTGTCTTCCACCTCCCTGGATGCCTCTGGTGCGTTCGGGGGGTGGGTTGGTATTTTGATGTTGGACCCAAAAGCAGCGGTGAGCGTCCTTATGGCTCTTTCGATCTTGAGCTCGGTAGGCAAGCTCTCAGGGTCTGAGTCTGGTTCTTTTTCTTTGTCTTCATGTGTTCTTTCCTTTGCTTTCGGGTAGGGTTCATTTCATGCCGGCCATTTTGAATTCGGGCCTCTCATTGGTTGAAGGTTGGCCATCTTTGTTGGTTGCTCAATCAAAGATGGCCACTGCTCAAAAATTGGCACAAAACTGCACCCGTCTGCTTCGGAGTGGTTGTCACTGGGCAGCATGTCCCTTACCGAGCCGATGTCGGTGCATTCCAAGCTCGGTCCGTGGCCTCTGTCCGCTGCTCCGTGGTCCTTGATCAGGTATCCGAGGTTCACAATGAGGTCCTCGTTAGTTGCGGGCGACCTTACCAGTTTCAGGAGGTTCTGCCTCAGGTCATTGTCCTCGTGTGGGTCGGTCTTGGCGTTGGTCCTTTTTCCATCGTCCTCTGGCGTGGCGTTGGGATCTGATGAGTGTTCGATTTTGTCTGGCGTCCCCTCTGGGATGGCTCCGGTCAGTGATAGTTGTGCTGCCATTAGCCTTGTGAATGCTCGGGTATTTATTCTCTTCTTCTTTTCAGGTTTCTTGGTCCTTTCGGTCATATTTTGGAGTTATGGGCACCAACCATGCTCTGCTACCATCTTGCTGCTTAATTTCAAGGATCTAGGCCAGTAACTCACACAACCAAGAAGGTATTAAATCAATAAGTATTTATTCAGTCATTTCTTATGCATTACAGGTGATCAGCTGGAACTGCTCTCCTGATGCCTTGGATGGAGCTTACATACCCTGCAGGCAGGGTTAAGGTAAGGAGGGGTTAAGAGGTGAAGGAAGCTATGGGAGTTAACCCTTGCAGGTCCATGCTGTGTGATGTGGATGATTGGGTTAGGCATTTATCTGTGACAGGACCTAGATTATTGGGGGCAATATGCAAATAATTCTTACATGCCAGAGAGTGCTGTAAAGCACTATGGGGAGGTATATAAGCCTAAATACTATTGCTAATATCAGCATCACTAAACCTGAAGGGAGAAATACCAGTTTCACCCAGTAGAATATCATAACTTGCCAAATTCTGGTCTCCACTCTCACCATTCTCCATCTCCATCTCTGCTCTCATCAGTCTCCATGTGTAATGAGGCATTAGAAATGCAGCGTAGAACTTGGAAAATCGCTCTTATGAATTTAGACTGGACTAGTTTTAATAATGCAAAATTGGAAGGAGTTGTTCTGACTTTGACTGGATCTTTCTCTTAATGTTTTATTACCCTGCAACAAACATACTCAATGGAAAACCATGTCCTTGAACTTTATTCTAGTGCATAGCAAAAGAAACCTAACCAAGATAGACACACTGTCTCTCATCTTCTTCTTTTTTACTTTGAAATAAGAGTTGAGTGGTAAATTTTGCACACCATTTAGGAACAAGGTGGATATCTCTTCCAACAAGCCATATTGAAAAGGTGAAGATGGGACAATGATAAATGCAGAGGGCACTGCAGTGCCATTGTGTTATATACCCCATCTAAAGGTGCTTTATCTTGGGATGTTCCTTTTTCCATCAAATGGATCCACCCATAAACTCCTTACATCCCTAATAGCTGCAGTGCTCTAGCAGAAAATACCATGTGTCTGAGGACCTGATGTTCAGACACATTGAACATTGCCAAAAGGAAAAATAACTATATCTGTGTGGGCTACAAGCTTAATGCATTTTGGTGAACTACCAACCCAATATTTACTTTTCAAGATGTTATCAGGCTGTTTGTGACAATAAACAATTGTGTGCTCAGGTGAACGGTAAAGATTTAGTTACCTTTTCAGGAAGACATTTAGAGAGTAATTCAGGAGAAAAATGCAGCCCCTAGTAATGTTTGGAAAGATTGCAAAACTGCATCCTGTTTGGAAATACGATGCAAATTCAAGGTAGCGGGTACTCAGCAGACCACTTTAAAGGTCATCAGAATTAAATAGAAGAAAGAGAGTAAGTTGATAGTTTTCAATCTTTTTATTAGGACAGGATGTGGGTGTAAGGGATCTTCTACGTTGCAAAAGAGTGCTTCAAATGAGCTGGTATTAAATTGGAAAGATGAATCTGCTTAGGGAAGGCTAAAGGGAATTATATGCCAGGCATAATGGTTGGAGAAGACTGCCTCTCAAGTAGATTGATTCGATTTCCTGCTATTCTAGCAAAATTATAATAATATTAGTAATGATAACGAAGATTGAGCAGCCATTAGCAGCTAGTCTGCTGAATGTGGCATACCTCTTTGTCACTTATTTCATCTACTAAATTCTCAAACCATATTTACCAGTTAGATTTCAGTGGATTACAACCACTGATGATATTTTAGGTTTTTGGTTCTCTTGGGCTTTGAATGAATGGTTTTAAAATCTCTTCACCCCCAAACTAACTCTCATTTCTCAAATGTTGGTGATACCAATCTGTGATTGGCATCTAGTAATATTCAAGTCATTATCTGATTCATAACAAATTTTTACAGTATTTTGTAGGCAGCCCGCAATGTTATTTAAGTGATCTGATTCTTCTAAGATTCTTCGTTTGTTGTTGATTTGAAGGCGATGCTTTCGAAGTAATATTGACAAATCCTTGGGGTTCCACAAGAGCTTGATGGCCTCCTGTGAGAGACTAAAGGACAAAAACACATACAGTAACTTGAATTTGCCGATTTTTCATCATTTGAGCTTTGTCTGTTGATCAAGGATTCAGAGATTTCTTTTTAACTAATAGGTTCCACAACTTGAAAAAAGTTTCAAAACCTCTGCTATCCTTCATTTTATAGGGTTCATATTCAGCAGAGTTTATTTGTATAAGTTGAAGCAGGGGTATATAGATGCAAATCTTTAGAGTTCAAAGCAAGTAGCACTTGTTTGTTTGCTTGTTTTTAAAGGATGTGTGAAACCTGCCCATTTGGTAACAGGACATTCCAGATAACTTTGGAATGTTTCCTCTAGGAGCAAACAGTTCGGTTTCGGGAAACAAATATCCTGGACTGGAAATGGATGAAGGTGATCTCAAGGTAATTTGGCCCTGTAACAGGCTTGTTTGAGCCAGAATGTCAAATCTGGAACGTTTCAGACTGCTTCCTGTTTGAAAGATTGACTTCCAAAAACTGCTGCAGTGCTCCCAGATCAGCACAGTTCAAAGGAAGTGTGGCATGAGTCAGAGGAATGATGGAGTGTTCTAGACTTCTGCAGAACATTTCCCAAATGTGAGAATGTCTAATTTACCTTTAAAAGAAAAAAGTTGATGGCAGCAGAGATACAGAAAACCCTAATCCAGTCCTGCCTTATAATGATCATAAAGAGTCATGGTGGTGCAGTGGTTAGAATGCAGCACTGCAGGCTACTTCTTCTGCCTGCCGTCTGCCTGCAATTTAGCAGTTCAAATCTCACCAGGCTCAAGGTTGACTCAGTCTTCCATCCTTCCGAGATGGGTAAAATGAGGACCCAAACTGTTGGGGGCAATATGCTGACTCTGTAAACCTCTTAGAGAGGGCTGTAAAGCACTTTAAACAAGTCTAAGTGCTATTGCTATTGCTATCATCCAGAACGTTGCAGCTCAGATGTTGTAATTCTCAACATGCTCAGTTTAAAAGTTTGCATCACTGATTGTTTTTCTCCTTGTGTTTGGAGAAGAGAAGGAAATGCTCTACTTTTTCTATATAGTAAGAAATACATTCAAGGAAAAAAATTGTAACGAAGAAAGAAGAACAAAAGGAAAATAAGAGTGAGATGGAAAAAGGGATAAAGAAAAAAGAAAAGAAAAAAACAGAAAACATGAAGTGTGTGTATATATGTGTATATATACATGCACATGCACATGCACATACTCACACAGTATATACACCTATATATGGCTTCTGATCTTCCTCTTGGCAGTTACATATACAATCAAACTTCTCTCTTCAAAATTTCATCATAATTCCCTTCTTTCCATAACCCATTCTCTCTAAACATCAAAACCATAAATCAAAAAAATCATTCTTACATAAAAATTCCATAAGGGTTTCCAATTGTTGATGAATGTTGATGATGACTTTTCTCTAATCAAAGAAGTCAATTTGGCCATCTCAGCAAATTCTGCAACTTCCTCCAACCATGGGTAATGTTGATCTTTCCATCTTTGTATATATAATAAATCTTGCGGCAGTAATCATATATTGAAATAATTTTCCAATACACTTTTCCAACATTTTATCCATCAGTCCTAAAAGGGAAAGTTCTGGCTTCAATTGAACATTAATCTTTAAAATCCTCTAGATCAATGTGTGTCTCTGAATCTAATTTTTTACAGCTTTTTTTAAAACATCCACTGGAAGAAGGCTGAAGGGGAGAGGTTAGAGTATCAGTCTATCAGGAAAGAACTGCAGGAATAAAATATTTGAGATAGTCCCTGTATCTTTTCCCCCCTTTTAGCTTAGTTGAAAACTCATTATGCAAACCAGTGGTTTTCTAAGCAGCTGCCTCTTAACTTACTGGAATGATGTGCAATGCTATTTCCAGTATCTTAGTTTTGAGATGCTGCCAGCCCTGTTACAAGATAATATTTTCCTCAATTCAGATTTTGGATGTTGGTATTCAGTCATATTATCCAATACACTCTTACATCCAAATGCAGCCTATTTTACCCCTCAATCTGAGCTATGCTGAACTGAGAGCAATTGGCCCAAAGTCATTCACTGATTTTCTGTGGCTGAAAGTTAACAAATCTCTTGGTTTCCTTTTCATTCTTGATTCTCACTGTTCAGAACATTACATGAAACTATGAGCAGCTAATGGGTGCCTACTTCCACATACACACAGCAACAACAGCAACCCATATTGCATCAACACACAGTTTTCTGACATACATTTATAATGAACTTTATTTTCCCTGCATGTATTCAGCAGCAGCACTCCACAAGGTTCAGAAAAATGCTTTTAAGAAGAGAGATAACATGAGATTTGAGCACCAGCTTTACTCATATCCATGGTACCTGCAGCATCCTGCTAATAGTAAGGATGGTACCAGTCAAATTTGGCACATCTGGACCAGGGGTGAGTTCTATTTACCTTTACTACTGGTTCGCATTGTGTCCATGTGTGCTGTTATGTGCATGCGCAGAAGCTTCTGTGCATGTGCAGATCACCTATGATGATGTCCGGGTCAGTGGGCGGAGCCTCCTGCCGGGTTTACTACCTGTTCTTGCAAACCGGTCCAAACTGGGGGCAACCCATCACTGATCTGGACCCCAGTGCATTACAAGTGCAACGTGAACCCAATCTGACCTGGTGCATGCTCATGTTGTTCTATGCAAGGTGGGATCGATACTTGAGAAATGCCTTGCAAACTGACATTCTGTTGCCTACATCCAGTGGTGGGATGCAACTGGTTTAACAATCAGTTCGGTGAGCACGTGCTTTGCACATGCACGCGCCTAACGCGCTTGTGTGCAGTGTTCAAAATACAGCAATTTGAAGCCCAGCTGCTTACCTTCTAAGGCAGCCCCAGTAAGTAGAACAGTGGAGGCACAGAAATCAGTTGTGCTGCGTGAATCAGCTGAACCAGAAAGAAGGAAATAAAGGACAGGATAGGGCAGGGGCAGGTGTGTGATCATCGGCAGTACCGGTTCGCCCAAACCAGTCTGAACCAGCTGAATATCACCTCTGCCTACATCCCACCAATTAGGGCAGTGGCTCTCTTGTTGGGATCAGAGAAGCAATCTGTAATTGTTTGTTTGTGATCCAGTTTGGGATTGCCACTGGAGTAAAACACCAGGGTCTGGTTTTTTGATGGGGATAAAGACATTACTTGAGACCAGGAAAAGGAGTAATTGGGTCAACCCTTGAATTAAGAAGAATATGCTGTGGGCTGAAAATGCTGCAATAAACAGGAAAAAGGCAATGAACTGTAAACAATAGTTTAATATAAGGAACCTACATATGATTACAGGTAAAACCACACGTAGCAGAAAGACGTTGCTAAATATACACTAAACCTATGCATTTCACGGATGCATCCTCAATAGTTTAAATGTCTTTAAAGTGAAATGGAACAACTTGTGTAAACAACTGTTGCATGTGTTTATGTGTCTAGATGAGCAAGGGAAGGGGAGAAGGGTTTTTTTCTTAATTCCTTTCTTATGGAGTTTCTCAGACATCTGGTTGACCATTATTCATATAAGGACGTTGTTATGGTATTGTTATGTAGTAAATTTTGGTTTTCCACTAATATATTGGTGCCGTTTAGACAGAGATCCAGGACATAGTCTGAAGAATAATAAGAGACCCCAAAAAGCAGCAAAGCCAACTTACCATATTTTGAAAGAAGGGAAAGAAGACTTATCATCTATAGTAATGTTTCTCAACCTTCTTGAGCCTTGGCCCCCTTCCAACCTTGTTTTTTTTCTCCTGTGGTCTGCCTGTCCAGGCCCCATTATTGGTGAAAAATGGACTTTACACACTTGGCTTGTAAATATATGATTGTATTTATAATAAAAACAGTATTTGCAGTATAACACATTTTGGTTTCCTGTGGCCCTCTTGGGATGTGTCATGGTCCTGGTAACATGCTTTTCACCAGTGGCTCTCCTGAAATATCCTGGTGTCCCAGGTTGAGAACCCTGCTTTATGGAGCACCTCTTTTTCTGTTAACTCAGTTCTATAAATGTTTAGTATTGCCTCTCTGCTCATTTGGCATTTCATATTAGTTAAAAATTAATCTATCGGGTGATTACAGACAGATAGGACTTTAGCTCATCCTTAGATACTATACTTTGGTTGTGAGAAATAGTTTAATTTTTCCACTATATAAGTCTGTGATGTCCCTGTGAGCTAGGGACATCTGACAAATCTCCTCATGTTCTTGAATTCCCAAATCTTGGCTAGAACATGTTTCTTCAGGGGGGAACACTGGAAAGGGTATTGCTTCCTTTCCGTTAAAACATCTCCTACTACCTGAGGCAGTGGCATCCTGCTTTGTGGTCCAGAAACAGCAAACCCAATCTAGCTGTGGCAGGCACAGACTGAACTAGAATGCCAACAGCTCACTGGAAGCCCCCAAACCACAATCTCCTGGAAATAAGCAGAGACTTAAGGAAAGGAGGTGGGTGTAAAGCCAAGTATTTTAACCCAGTTTGTTTTAAAGTGTTTTCAGATTGTCTGTGTGTGTCGGCATATATCACTTCACCTCGCTTTATATATTCTCATCCCTACAACTTCCCTATTAAATGGTAAAAATATGTCTGTGGCCTTCTCATATTCTCTCTTTCTGGATCTTTGTGTCCTAGTTAAGTCATCTACTTGTAGATACATGGAGGCGAACCAAACCACATTTTTCTCGACAGATTTAAAGCTGAGCTCTATTCTATGGATTTCTTTTGATGGCAGAAAAATAATCCCAACTGCTTGAGAGGAAAAAAGCAATAAAAAATGATCCCAATAAGATTGATTTAGCATAGGCAGGGGAAATAATCAGGAGGGAGCATCCAATAGTTACAGAACTGGGTGTTGTAAAGGTTACAGATAGATAGGATTCATCAAACAGCCAACCAGTGAAAGGAGAACACAGGAAGATTGGTAAATTATAAGAATCATTAAAAAGTCTCCTTCAGTTTCCACCTCTAGTAATTATATGGATATAATAATGTTGTTTACTAGTCAGCAATACAGAAGTCACAATACATGCATAGTTTGGGTCTAGACAGAGGAGGATCAATGCTTTTCTTCCAAGCATCTGCGCTATAGTTTGACCATGTCTAAATAATAAAGCTTATCCAAATGCCTATGCTTATCTAATAAGCAAATAGTATCTTGTTACTATGAATTTTAACAAATAGCTGTTGGAGTTGAGTATAGCTAGAAGAAAATGTTAATCTAGAAAATGCTAGTCTAGAGGAAAACATACAACAGCAAGTGATTTACAGGTAAAACGTCTACATACAGTACGCCTTTCCCACTCAGGTACTCTAAAGAAGCAATGAATTTCTGGGGACTCTAGGATCAATACATCTTAAAGGCATGGGTTTTGAAAGCTTGATATTTAATTATTTGTGTATTAGATTTGTGTGCTGCCCATCTTGTCTCAGGGGGACTCTGGGTGACTTACAGACATTAAAACAAACATTAAAATGATAGAACAATAAATAACAATGATGACATTTACAGTTGAAAGATGGGGAGGATGGGAGACAGCACAAAGTACCTAAGGATAGGTGGCGCCTTCTCTTAATCTGATAGCCACCCCCGGAGTGGTGCATCCCCATTGGGGGCGCAGGCCAACTGGCAGAACCCGGTCTTTGGGCCAGTGGTGAAATCCTCCACAGTTTGCCACTGGTTCACTGCCTGTGCATGCACAGTGCATGCCAAATGTGCACGCTGCATGCGTGCATGCACACTGTGCACACATGAGCATTGCACACCAAATGCATGCTGCAAATGGAAAAAGGAGGCTTAAAAAGTAAGTAAAACAGCAAGGGGCGGAACAGCTGTGCTGCGCGATTTATATTTTGGAGGAAGCAGGATTTCC
>JANHZT010002123.1:109871-122723 GCA_032468215.1 Stegonotus admiraltiensis | reverse complement strand
CATCCTTGCACAATGGGGGGTGGGGGGTGGGGGGTGGGGTGTTTTCTTCCCTGGTCTATAGGGAAATTAGCATCCCTCTTTTTGTTGCTTTTGAGATGTTTCAGAGTCTTTTCAGAAAATGACTGATGTAATTTCCCTTCCACCCCACCAGTTTCAAGCAGCAGTACTGTCTATTGTAGCATAGGGAGAGGTTACCTGTTAGTTCCTTTGAGAAACAGCATGTCTTGAAGCATAAGAGTAGGGAGCGGGAGCGAGGGAGATTCTAAGCAGCCTTCCTTAAAACAATGTGTTGGATTTCGGATTCCATAATTTGCAGCCAACATGTTGTTAGAGGATGATGGAAGTTAGCGGTGTTCTTTTCTTTAATTAAAGCAGTCAATTTAGCCATCTCTGCTAACACCCATCAGCTTTTGCAGCCATTCGTCTGTTGTGGGATTCAAAGTATCCTTCCATTTTTGCACATAGAGTGTTCTTGCTGCTGTCAGCATGTACAACATCGAAGTTCCAACTTTTTCCCCTTCCAAGTGTGTGTGTTTCATCTTGCAAGGTGATAGGGATCTTATTTTGTTTCCTACCTGGATTTGAAGCCATCTTTGAAATCCTATACTCAAGAAATTCTAGCACTGCCAATAAGATATCTGAGCATAAGACTTTCGCCTTTCGAACTCCAGCTTGCACACCTTCTTACCTATATGCCTCCCTTCAGCAGTAAACCTTACAGAACTCAGAGATATTTCTAGTTAGATACAGAATTCTAGTCCGACATAAATCTGAAATTCTCCTGATCGCTTTCTCTTCTTATCTCAAAAAGAACAAGTAAGGGGTAACAAGTAACCTGATGAATTCTCATTAAATTGCAACACGGCACTTCAAAGACGGAAATAGCTGGAAAGAAATATAGAACTCTTGGTTTTGTTTTGTTTTTTAAAAAAGGCCATAAAATCGAGACCACCAGAAAAGTCAACTCTCTTTCCCCTCATGTAATTATATTTTCATTCTTTTCCCTTTCCTTCACCACTCCTCCTCCTAGATACTTTAGAAGAGATCTTTTGGTCAAAACTCAGCAGGAAAGGTTGTTGAAAGCTTTGATAGTCAGTGAAGTAGAACACGGCTACACAAAGCAATAGCATGCCCCAGTGAAGTCTCTTGTTGGGTAGACCTCCCTCCAATAACAACTAGCCATCATTATTCATTTAGCCACCCCCACCCCGGTCCATGATACCATTGACTCCAACCGCGTCTTGCTCCCCTAGCTGCCCTTCCCACAGGTATGGCTAAAGCAAACAGCACACAGTATTTCCTAGGTGTGCAATGCTTTAAATCACCTTAATCTACCCAATAAAGCATTTGCAGCCAATAAAAATTGCACGGTGGAACAGCCTTTCTTCACGAAGGATGAATGGTAGAAAACAAAATGGAGTAGGCCTTGTCCCAGCCATGTTGTCTCTGAAGTTCTGCAAAACATCCAGAGGGGAAGGGAAAGCAGCAAACCCTTGGACCACATCTGGAGAACAGAAAAAAAATTACCACATATGCCACACTAGAGCAGTAAGCAACAGATATGACGGCATAACAATAAATGATAAAGTGGTAGAAGCAGAAGAAACTTTAGAAAGAGTCAGAAAGAGGACATAACTATGTTTTTCTTTGCCTTGTTTTTTGGAGTACCGGTATTTACATGTCATAACCACACACATTGCACTAAATACCATTAATTTAAGAGATCAAATGCTCTTTTTTTGCCTTCTCCAACAACGATTGTCAGATGATATTGAGTCTTTATATCCCCTGGCTCCAAATTCTTACCACTGGCTTTAACTACTTTGCTCATAGTTAATTCTTGCTGATGGACCTGAAAATCTTACCCGCAATAGCCAAGATTCCTGGTTGTGTAAGTTCTACCAAGCCTCTCAGTTGTTCCAAAAACAAGCTATTGTTAACTGAACACTTTCAAAACAGGACTGAATATTTCGGAATTGAATCTTGTTCTCCACCCACACACATTTTACGCTTCTGCTGGCTCACAGGTTCTTTTCCATTTCTTATGCCCTTGAGTACAGGGTGAATGTTTTTGCTTAAGCAGAGACTATTCAGCAAAGCTAAGGAGGAATCAGCTAAATGCCTAAAACAACATTAGCAACAAAAGTTGACTGCTAAGGAATTTTCTTTCATTTCTGCTTAACAAATATAACCTGCAACTCCTATATTTAAATTGGTAGTACCCAACCTTACTATCTTTTTGCAGCACATGCGACCAGCATCAAACCACTGTCAAATACTTTAATTCTGATCAATTAAAGTATTGCAACACTTCCTTAAGTGACTACAGGATACAAACAATGATGGATAGATATGAGCCCCTCCAGATGGGGGAAAACCGCTAAGGATCTACTGGTCCAGTAAAAGAACAAAATAAACATCTTAATTTAAGAACTAGATATAGTGATTTAATAACCTTGTCTCCATATTGAAATAACAGGATAGTATCTCCATTATGCAATTATGGAGTAATTAGGCTTTCTCAGATATCATTCTCTTTCTACATGTGTTCCCTTTCTCCACTCATTTTCTCTTTCCTCTAATTCAGACCTGTGTAAATTATAGGTCACAGCTCTGGATAATGGCCTAACAGACCATTATCTTATTGTCTACCTAGGTTTGTATCAAGGCTCAAAAGCCACGTTGGAAAATGCTTTATAAATATTTGTGGGATTTTTAGGAAACCTTTGGCTTTTTCAGCCATTTCTCAGTAGGGCTGGAGATATGTATGAACATATGATTCTCCTACTTGATACCAATTCAAGTTGGTGTAAATTAATCTTTTGGTAAATCAAAGTGGCTGAGTCAGTCACTTCAGGTTTGCCCGCATTCTGAAGTGGGATGGTCCTAGTATAGATAGATTTGACTGGATAGAAAGCAGTGATGTCATTCCAGATGATAGGATTACAAAGCCAGCAGGAAGGGGCTTCTTAAAAGGGTCCCTAGCTTGCATGAATTGTGCTACAGTATAGAAGTGTAGGGAACATTGATCTCACTTAAAATATCCCTTTATTCTCTGTTATATGAATTCAGTTTAATTCAGGGAACTAGCAATCTGCTCTATACCTTTCCTTCCATTTTTTCTTCTTTTTATTGATTGATATTTTAAATTATGTTAGTTGAAAAAAAGTGAATGTTAATTCTTGGCTGTATTTCAGAAAATTGAATAGGAACATTGACACTCATGCCTAAAATTGTGGATGAGCAAGAAACCGACAGAACCTTACATAGTAAAATCATTGCATAACCTCCTACTGTTGAGCTTCCTTTGCTTAGAACCAAATCATGTCCTCTTATACATGAAAATACTAAGATAAACTCCTTGGCAAACGTGTGACAGTATGAATGGATGTGGAGAAGATTGTTGAGATGATGTTCTCAAAACTGTATCTTGCTTGCCAGTGGAACTCTTCTCTTAGAGGCAAAGCCTAATGAGTTGTTGAAAGAGTTTACTCGCATCCAGAAAGGAGATGACTAAGCTGAAAAGCTGACATTGTACAACACAAACACACACACACATACACACACACACACACACAAGGTTCCCAAACCAGGCATTTGCCACATGATCCATTTGCTTCCAAGAGCCCATGTGATTCCAATGTGTCTTGTTTGAGTGGGCAGGGATGACTCAGACTTTGGTAAATGCTGCAGACCACATATGACACCTAAGTGGGAGAGGACTATATTTTTTTATTTAGCTTGGAAAGAGTGTGTTCCAGAGAGGTGAACATCAAATTGGTGATGACTGTACTTTCTGAATTGGCCAGAGCTCTCTCTGAGCTTTCTGGTTGATAAAAGTCTCAAAGGAGAATATTTGTAGCCCAGGGTTGACATGAGGGGTCTTTGGTGCTGTCTAAGCTTGCTTGTTTTCTTGCAGACATTTCATTACCTTAACTAGGTAACATCATCACTGACAAAAGTCTATTTGAAGACAATCTTCTATCACTTGGTCCCAAGGATAGCAAGGATTCCCTAAAAGTTTTATTCCAGGCCAGTGAGCAATGATTTTGAATCTAAAGGTGACAGAGGTATGCAATCTAAAATTGACATATTTCTCTCATCTAGTTTCATATTGGAAGAGGGAAAGAATGTGTGCGAGCATGGTAGAGGGAATGTGTGATAAGCAAGAATGGAAGGGACAGGGAATCTTTGAAACTGATTGCTTCAGACATAATTCGGAGATAAGGGGGGGGGGAAATTACAAACAGAAAATGCAGTTGAGTATAAAACAAACAAATCAGTTCATTATCCCTGATGCAAGGACATACTTCTCCACCTTTTCAAAGTACAGTTATAACATAATAGGTGATTACACTTTGAATTTAACTTTTTTATTACAATTCTGAAATTGATGTGTTTACAGTATACTGTAAAAATAAATAACTTGGAATCTGTGACATCAAATCCTAATTCAGGAATGGACAACCTTTTCAAAAAGTTTCATACAATCATGTGTGATAATGCATGTGCTAAGGAATCCTTTTTTTTTACATAAAAACAGTGAAATTGAAGGTGTCTCTTATGTGAGAACACTAACATCTTGGGACATTTGGTAATAGACCATGGTTTAATAAGATTTAGACCATGATTTTATTTTTATATCTGAATACTTAATTGTGAGGTCTGCAGACTCTGCTATCTATCAACAATTCTTGGTATATCGGTATATTGTTATATAAAATGTATTTTTAGTCATTTAAAAACCAGCAAACATGTTAAAAATATTTAAGAACAAAATTCCAGTAACAACTTTTATATGTACTGAAGAATTTGGCCAATTTTAGCTTGCAAAAAGGTTCCCAAATTCAATGAAAAGCAATTATTTTGGTATATTGTATTTATTTTTATTCCATGTTTATTATTTTGTCTAATAACTCAAGATGGCACATGTACCGAATAGTCCTTCCTCCCCTTGTTTTTCCCACAACAAAAACAACCCTATAAAATGGGTTGGGCTGAGGGAGAGTGAGTGGCCCAAAGTCACCCAACTGGCTTTCATGCCTGAGAGAGTTCTAGAACACCCAGTCTCCTGGTTTCTAGCCTGGTGCCTTCACCGCTAGACTAAACTGGCTCTCACATATATGTATATTGGGGTGTGCGATCCCTCCCGGGTGCATTAAGGTTTTTTTTCCTGACTTGGAATGGTATTGATCAGTCCCAATACTCACAGTGGTTGTGGAAACCTTTACAAACTGTCCAGAATCAGAAAACTGTCCAGAAACTAACATGTATAGCGTAATTGGATTATGGATTTGTAGCAGCTAAAAATAAGTTTCTTAGCTAAACAGCTGAATCAACCTCAGCTCCTTCAATCCCATGAGCAATAGTAAAATCTGAACTATGATCCTTTCTTCCAGAGGACAGTTTCCTATAGGCTCTTTGCCTATCTAGACAGGTCATGGAGACTAAAAGGGGGCAAGTAACCATGCAGTGAATCCTGAGCTTCTAACAATATTACTTTGTTTTAAAAAGCAACAAGCTAACGATAACCCAAAGAATATGATCTGCAATCTGCCATACCACTTCTTAAGACAATTTTAACGTGTGCAAAATCTGGTCTATATTTTAGGAGTTAGTTTGAAATTTTGCTATCCTGGTTGAAAATTTCTTACATTCATTTTGGCATTACATAGGCCTAAAATCCAAATAGGAAGAAGGGCATTATTTGTTTAATTGAATATATAAACAACAACATTTGTGGAGGGAGGGAGGGAGCATTGACATAGTATTGAAATGATTTCATTTAATGATGTGTAACTCCCTTGTTAGCTCAGAAAACCAATCTTCATCAAAGATTTTTAAAAAGGCATACAAAGGCATCTAATACACACTCATGCACTAACATACATACGAACCATGCATACTTATAGTACACACCTATTGTTGTTGATTAAAGCCAGTGCTGCAAATATAATACTGCATAAATTTTTTTACTGAATAAATAAAACTGTCATGTTAGCTCTGTTGCCTGATTTCACTAGAAGTTGTATACATTTATTATGGTTCTTGGCTCATTCACACATTCAGTGTATCGATAAAGTGGCTATAGTTACCTGAGTGACATAAAACAATAAATCCCCCTTCAAGTCCAGCTCATCTCCTGAGGACTTCCAAGTTGTGCCCATGTAGAATTCTTGGCAGAAAGACAGAAATAGTTTGCCACTGCCCTCTTCTGGGACGTTCCTTGATTTCCCTGTTTAGCTTACAGCCCAGAGTTTCCTAGAGGTCTCTCATCAAAGCACTAACCAAGCCCATTCCAAAGGTTCATTAGTTTCCAAGGCCAGTCAAATCTACTGAGACACCCAAGGATGAATCTGTATGAATTAACCAAATCTTTGCCCAGGATTTCTGCATCCTTAAGCATTATTATTATTATTATTATTATTATTATTATTATTATTATTATTAAAAAGATATAAATTTCTATAGACTGTAGTTATAAATGTATTTAAAGATCCACTTCTCTAGTTCAGGCAAAGGGATCCTTTCTCTACTTTATATTATCTTTTAAAAATGGAAACAAATTGAGGGTTATATTCTCATGCCTACATTTTTTATCCTTCACGTTGGCAGTGTTTCTGTATGCACTTGCATAGCATGACGTGATGGAAATCCACGTTTTAATATACATTAAAATATATATATGAAAAACAGTTCCATTTGTTACTTTTTTTTAGGCTGCTTCTGTTCCTGCTGGTTATGACTAAGCATGGGTCATTAAAATCACATTTTCCACTCCACCCATATTTATCAATAACCTGTTACCAGCTTACTCAACACCTCCCTCCTCTCTCCCCCCACCCACCACAAAATGAAAAGACTTCCAGACTGACACACATGACAGTAATGTAGGACTTCTAATTCTAGGCAAAACTGAGGACAAAATATAGGAAATATTCAGAAATGAGTTCAGACCAAGTATTATTTTGATTTGATGGGAAGGAAGAACATCAGGAGCCAAAAGGAGCTGATCAGATTTATCTGAAATGCCTCAAAGAAATGGTCTTCCTTGGTTTCCCACTATGGTCACCCCTCCAAGCTCTGGAGTCAGTGGTGGGATTCAAAAAATTTTACTACCGGTTCTGTGGGCGTGGCCTGGTAGGAGTGGTGTGGCTTGGTGGGCATGGCTTGGTGGGTGTGGCAGGGGAAGGATACGTAAAATCTCCATTCCCACCCCACTCCAGGGAAAGGTTACTGCAAAATCCTCATTTCCTCCCGATCAGCTGGGACCCAGGAGGCAGAGAATAGATGGGGGCGGGGCCAGTCAGAGGTGGCATTTACTGGTTCTCTGAACTACTCAAAATTTCTGCTACCGGTTCTCCAGAACTGGTCAGAACCTGCTGAATACAACCTCGGTCTGGAGTTGGATATAACACTCCACATCCCTATAGAGTATAGAACATAGGTAGTCCTGAAGTGAAAGGAAACCATTCTGTGATTGACAAGATCCCCTGAGGCATCTTCTTCATAATTTCAAATTTTTTGCTGCATTTGCCACCACAGGTGTTGTTGAAATGTAAGTCTGTAAGAGAAGAAAACTGCAAAAGCATTCAGCCTAAAAAAATATTACAAGGCTATTCTCTTCATTGGATGGAAAGACATTAATGACAGTGAGATCAACAACTAAACACAACATCTAGAATTAGCTGGTTTGAGCTTAACTATTGAGTAGATGGAGACACTCTGGGTCCATGAGGCCCCCTTTTGTGGAGCACATCTCTGGTAGGCTGGGCTATTGAAAGATACTTATCACACACACACACACATACACACACAATGAGAGAGTAGTTTGTCCAGAAAATGGCCAGCACCTGTGCTACTGATGTACTGTCTCTTTAAGCCCTCACCATAGCCAGCACAGCAAGATTGGCTATAAAAGGTATGTTGAGAGACAGCTGGGGGTGGTGTAGTATGTAGGAGAGAGAAGGTGGTGGTGGTGGGGGATAAAGCAGCTGGAAAGATAATTTTCTCTAGCAATACTCACAAGGAGGAGGAGGAGGACTCATAAGGAGTATGAGTTGGAGTAGCAGTAGTAGAAGCAGTGGGGAAAAGAGTGGAGCAGTGGTGAGCAGTGAGTAATAACTGTAAATGCTTGCTTGTGTGTTGTCTAGGGATCTATGTTGTTGGCTCTCTTGTGTTTGGAGCCCACTGTATTGTGTATACTCTAAAGAACCCGTGAGAGAGATACACTTAATAGTAGCATACAGCTTTGCATTGTTGCCTTCTGCTGATTTACTCCATTTTTTCCTCCCCTAATCCTGTTAGGGTATAAGTAATGATATGGTATATAATATAACTCTTGTCAATGGTGGAACACTGGGATACAAGCTTCTAGATCTCAACCAACCTGCTGATATTTAGCAGTGGCTAAAGCTCATCATGGTATGCATAGCATAGGATTTAAATTTGCTCCATCCGTCAGATTGGTAAAATTTGATTTGTGCCAAGGGTAGGTTCTACTTACCTTTACTATCAGTTTGCATCATGCCTGCGCATGCTTCTGCACAGGTGCAGATCGCTTATGATGATGTCCAGGTCAGTGGGCAGAGCCTCCCGCTGGTTTTACTACCGGTTCTTGTGAACCGGTCCAAACTGGGGGCAACCCACCACTGATTTGCACCAATTCTATATTGCTCAGTGAGTCCAATGTGCCCTAGTAGTGAGTGTAGAAAGAGGGTTTCTGAGATGTTTCTGAGTGCAAAAAGCAATATCAGATGTAACTTAGATTGTCTAGACTCTAGACAATCAGGCGGTAATATTTATTGAGGCTGTAGCACAAAAACTAGTGAAGGTAGCAGGTTGCTATTAACTGTGGCGTACTTTGGATTGCACCCACACATACCTCTGTATTCCTTCAATTTTATTTTGAATCGGACGCTAATGTAATTTAAGAAAATAAAAGACGGGCTTTCATTGCATCTGAAGGGAACACCAATGCCTTCCAAAAACTGTCATGCCTTTTTTTTCCCCCAAGTCATCTTTAGAATCTTCATTAGCCATACCACTTAAGGACTCCATATTTCGTACAGGCAATGGAGAGATTAAATAGGCTGGAGCAAATTCAATTAGAAGAAAATTTGATATCAAATCTGCCATTCTTTCCAGCTAGTGGTAGCTTCTGGCAAAGAGACGGGAAGGTAGTTCGCACAAAGGAGGAAAGCCAGGAGGAAACATGCTTCAAACTTTGGATTTTGCCTTGCTTGGGGAGGGCTTTGTGTGTGTGGAGGGGTGTGTATGTTCATCAGACACATTGTTGTTTTTAGCATTTGGTCCTATGAAAATGATCTGCTATCCTTCATCCAAAAACTTCAACTCGCTCAATTGATTTTGAGATAATTTCTCAGTATTTAATAAAAGAGCCATGCAAATCAACCTAGACAAATGCAGTGATAAATTATCAAGGGAGACCTCACTATTGTGTATTTCATGCACGTGTGTGTGTGCATGCATACACACCACGTCAGATCAGTTGTCATTGCAGTTATCTTTCATTTTGACCTGAAATTTTATGAAGAAAAGTTACTTTGACTTATTCCTTGCTTGGAATGCCAACATTATAGCAAATTATATCTATAAATACTGTATAGCTTTATTTGTAACTTTAACCAGTTTTAATTCTATTTTTTTTAAATCCATTCTTTTATTTATGTATTTACATGGTTTTATTGTGATCTTGCAAATCGCTCATAATCATTCAGGTAAGATGGGTAGTCTTCTTTACTTCCTCTTTTACCAGTTTGGGTGTCAAGGGAGATACAAATTTCTGTTTCTTGCTCTTAACAATCAATGAAGGTTAATTCATGCTGTTGTGGTGTGTCTTTGATGTTGTCTCTCCATTGTCTTCTGGGTCTAACCAACCCAGAAGACAATGTACGTTACCAGATGAGTAGTATAGTACGTTACCAGATGAGTAGGGTAGAAATTTAATAAGTAAATATCTTCAGAACATGTTGGTATGGAAGTAGAGACAGTGGGAGAGCAAGAAGTGATACCAATGCAATAACTTAAGCCACTCCAACTAATGAGCAGCCTTTTATAACATGTAAAAGAGGCCAGCTGTGACCATACGGAATGTTAAAATTCAGACAGCATCGTCTGGTATGGACGGATGGTTTCCATATGTGCTGGACTGCAACTTCCATTGCTCCCACCCAGGGTTCATGGGGCCTGGCTATTACAGGAGGCATAGTCCTATCCTTATGCCAAGGACCAGGTTGAAGAAGGCTGCTCAGTTGCTATAGAACTACAGAACTGAGAGATTACATCTTCATCAAGAAAGCTAAACTCTGCAAGCAGCTGAAGGGGCCGAGAACCTTGTACTTGTCATTTGGCCTAAAATGGTTTTGGATTAAAAAAAAATAATATCTTATTTATGTTGGGTTGCTGCAACCAGCTACATTTTCTCCATTCTGTTTTAGACAGTTATGTGTGAAAAACCCTGGGGGCTTGTTTTGTGGTCAAAAAGATTGGCTTAGAACAACAACAAAACATTCAAGTGAATAAACAAGCAAAAAAAAATCCTCTGTGTTTCTGTTTCTAAGAAAATTCACCATTTACATTGACTTTGGTCCAGTTCTTGCCATCTATTTTCATGGAATTTATTCATTGAGAATGAGAGCAGTACATGTGGTTTCACTGGCTTGATGGCGCAGCATTACCTACTGCAGGTGGGTACAGAATGGGACCCTGGGCCAAACAAATCACGAATTTGTGTGGGATTACCTGCTGGTTGGGGAAAAGACAGGTCTCATGTCTTCAGACACAGTCTCCTGTTTAAAACATTGCAATGCAATTCATCTGGCTGTTCCCAGAATCTGCTACTTAAGAAGCACACACCTTGTTTTGGCACCACATATACTGTATAATGTGGTGCTGGAATATCCTGGGTTGTTCAACCTCTTTTGAAGAAATGTAGTTTCTTTGGTTTGAACACTGAATGCCACAATTTTCCTGGGAAAAGGGTTAGCAGATATTCAAAGGCTAAAGACGTTAGAAATCTCTGTCAGAAAGTTATATCCTGTCTTAAATGTGTGACACAGAGTTTTGAATGGAAATGTATCTTCACCAACGTCATATGGCATTGATGGAAATAACCCTTTTACAGCATAATTCTATTGAATATGGAAGGCTGCAAATTCCTTTAGTTGGAATCATTCTCAAGAAAATAATAACTTATATTCCTTGCAGCAGTCGGGCCCAAATCTCTGAATTTTCTAGTACTTGACTGAGCACACTGGTTTTCCTGAAGTACATTTTACCATGAGCTCTTCTCTGTCAAGCTGGACATGTCCTTTCCTGCCTCTGATAATTCTCAGAGATTGAACAACCTGAGGAAAAGGAGGAGAGAACTTTAAAAAAAAAACAGTTCAGGAGTAGGTTATAGACTTTTAGTCAACTAGAAATGGACCAAGGGCTGTTAGATCATGTCTGTCTTGTTCTGAAGAGATTTAAAAGAATCTGGGTAGCCAACAGGAAGAAACACCAGATGAAATTTGCTCTAAAGAGTCCTCTAATGGAGGCCTGGCATCTCCTACAACATCGTATCTTTCTGTACATTTTGTCCTGAAATCTCCACACTGCATCAATTTTCCCACATAACCCAGAAAGTGAAACTCTGAATATTCACACAGCATCTACAAGCAATCATGGGAGAAATAAAATCTCCAAATTTTGGTCAACAAACAGAACGTTTGTTGTCTAAAGAATGACAAATTATTTGTCACTAATTTTTTTTGTTTGTGAGGTGGATTAATGTTAGTAATTAGGAATATATGAAAGTTCATACCACAATTATAAAGGGAAGAGCAAAGAAAATCAAGCTACTTGAAAGGAATAAATATAACTAAATACATTGGACAAGATGGTGGTTGAGGCTATTTGACAGAAATGGGTTCTGTCTGACAGATTTTCTTTTTAAAAAAATATTGAACTTTTGACTTTTAAAAACAAAATAAAGAAAAATACAACAAAAACATTAAAAACACATAAGAAACATAACATTACATCATATATTATTTTACAGCTTACTGTATCGACATGGATATATATTCTCTATTCAATTGTTCAATATGTACTTATATTTACATTTGTATCTATTTACACAACCATCATTGTCAGGTTAACACTATTCAGTAATTTACACTTCCTAGTTTTAAGCCGATTAAATTAACATTCCAAATTATTGTTTTGATTCCTTTTTTCTAACCATTCGTATAATTATATTCCGACTCTTCCCTCTCCTTAATTTCCAGGGTCATCTTATCCATTTCTGCATTTTTTTTTATTTATTTTTTTGAATTACTGTTTCCTGTCCTGGTACATTATTTTTGTTTCCATCCATATGCGACAGTAATCCTTGCTGCTGTTAAAATATGAAGTATTAGATATTGTAAAGATTTGCCTATTTTGAGGCTGATTATTCCTAATAAATAGAGTCCTTGTCTGACAGATTTTCTAATATTTAGAAATAGTATACCCAAGTGCTTGCTTTGGAGTTCTCTAAGTTAGTGTCTGAATTAGCCCATGCTAATGGCATAGCTCTGTGGACTTGGTTCCTTGAGCTCATCACAGGGCATCAAAGAGGAAAACTGTCCATCTTATGAACAGTTGAGGGAATCAAGACATCAGGAGCCAAAACCTTCCTTCGCATTTCCTGTATTTCTTCCATTACATGAAAATTGAGAAGATGGTTGATGTTAATTTCCCCCTTTTCAATAGCTTCTGGTGAAATGCCCCATTCTATTCTATTCTATTCTATTCTATTCTATTCTATTCTATTCTATTCTATTCTATTCTATTCTATTCTATTCT
>JANHZT010002123.1:85745-96439 GCA_032468215.1 Stegonotus admiraltiensis | reverse complement strand
GTCTAGTCTAGTCTAGTCTAGTCTAGTCCAGTCCAGTCCAGTCCAGTCCAGTCCAGTCCAGTCCAGTCCAGTCTAGTATTTGATGCTGTCCATTAAATTTCAATTTGTCTTGATGAAAAGGCTCTTCATTTCTCCAGGTACTACATGAAATAACAGTTTTGATATTTTCATTAAGCAACTTGGAGATTTTTACTCCCTTCCTTCCCCACAGTTAAAATCAAGCTAGATATTGGACCCAGTTAGCATTTAAAATCCAGCATTTAAAACACCCCAAGCAGCGGTAATTTGGCTCCCATAAATTATCAGCTTCCCCATAATTTACATGTGTAAGAGCTACTCAGACAAAGACTTGGGTTTACCTTGAAAAATGTTATCCCAGGATGATCACAGTTCATTTCAATATTGTATATATCAAGCCTTGACTCAAGACACAGAGGTACGGCATATCTGACAGATTTTTTTAGAAAAATCTAACAGCTCCAACCATTTAAGTGCTGAAATTACAAAAGCAATGTTGGATATCATTCGGAGACTAACACCGACAGCACTTTGCATCATCTGCCATTATCTAAACTACAGTGAGGAAATTGTGATCCATTACCATGGAAAGTTGTCAAATAATCCCTTAATGGCACATACGATTGTGATTTTTGAAGGCGGATAGTGAATCCGTCATTTCTGCATAAGTGAAAACAACTACCTTCTACTTCATTTAAACTGAATTGAAGTCCAAGCTGCTGTTCTCCAGATTTTAAATACTTTAAAAGAAATAACATGGTATTTGACATTAAAAACCCTTCCCTTTAGTTGCTGAGATTTTTAACATTTTATTTTTCAGCTCACTATTTTTGTTTGTTTGTTTGTTTATGTTGTATCCTGCCTTTATTATTTTTATAAATAATCCAAGCCAGCAAACATATCCAACACACCTTCCTACTCCTATTTTTCCCACAATATGAAGTGGGTTGGGCTGAGAGAGAGTGGCTGGCCCAGTCACCCAGCTGCCTTTCATGATTAAGGAAGGGCTTGAGCTGGATGGGAAAGAGAAAGAAAAGAAACAGATTGATAAGTGATAGATATAAAGATCTTAATAAAGATAACAATAAACAGATGTGGGAATGTAGGAAAAATGTTGAAGCCTAAATATTGATATAGCAAGAGTACTAAATATTTCAAAATTACATTATTAAAATCCAAACAGTCCCAAGGGCGAGGGGAAGAGGCTTTTTTCTCCCCCTCTCTGGGTAACAAAATTGGAGAGGACACTGCATCTGTAACCCACTTTCACAAAGTCTTTTTACTAAAACAAGTAAGGTTCAGATTCTATGCAAAGCAATTAGAATACCTGCTACTGGAGAGGAAAAATAATAAAACATGCAAAACAGAAGCCATTGTCTTAACTTTGGGACGATTCAATTGGATGGCCAGTCTCTCCAGAAAAAAATGATGCAGGGTGGATTCAGCTAAGAGAAGTGGCAGAGAGGTGCTTCAAGTGGTGACCTTCATGAGATATGACTTAATGCAAGTGGGTTTTGAAATACTCATCTAGGACAGGTTTGGTTGTTCATCAAGCTTATGAAAAAGGAACTAGTTCCCAGGGTTACAAATAATGCCCTCAAAATGATCACAACCTTTAAGGATGGGTGTGGTGTCCTTTCTACATAAGAACCCACACCCTGGTGCATTTAGCTTCACACTCCTTAATGAGACCAGAAAGTAACAACAACAGAAAAATAGCTTTAAAGTAGGCGTGAATAACCTCTGAGGAAATGTATATCCAACCACAATTTTCAGTATTACTGGGAATTCAGTACCTAGCCTAGCATATTTCCTAATGTGATTAGCATAGTATAACCTACGTTCCAAGCATCTACGGTATACACACCTTTCGGGTCAAACAAAGGTCTAGAAATTGGAAGTTGGGTTTCTGATGGATTTATTGGGATAAGCTTAAACAAGTCTCATGTAAGAATGCTTTGCCAATTCCTGTGAAAACCATGCTGATCATGTCTCTCCAAATAATGTATGGAAATCAATTTCTGCCAGGTTTGGCATTTCCTGAATATTCTGACTTTTTCATTTGCTGATGACATAAAGCATGAAAAAAATATTTAGAACAATGTAGATGCTTGTTAAGAGCTGTGTTCTAAGAGGTACTAAGTTAGACAATGCTTTCCTTGGAATAAAATATACTGTAGTTCTCCAATATGCATATTAAATGCCTGATCTTTAATCATATTTATATTGTTGTATATTTAACTGTGACAGTTTAGGGACTAATAAATATGGCACTGAGCAAATGAAATATCAGTACAAATGCTAATCTCCATTTGGATATTTTTTTTAAAAAAATCTTCAGATTAATGTAGAAGTGGATGTAACATGAAAGGGAAGCTGAAGATGTATATTTCTTGAACTATTTATTTATTTGATTTATTTGATTTATTTATTTATTTGATTTATACCTTGGTGTTCATTTCAAATAAATCCTTAACAGAGGCTGAGTCACTCACCTCTAATCCCCTATGAATTTAGGTGCCTTGCCTTACTGGGATTAAGTAAACCTAGCACCTTAGATGACACCACTGCAGTTGATGCATAATCTGGATCTGAAGAAATATACATTTATTGGCAAGTTTTCAAGATTGTGCAGAAAATATGTTAATTACTCCCATGCATGTTCATGGCTGCCAATTAGTTAAGCATGCCCAGTGGAGCACCAATATTGGTAATTTGTGTGTGTATTGTCTAGATGGTTTGTGGATGAAATAACAGATAAAATGGGGAAATAACAAATAAGATAGCCAAGATGGCAGATATTGGGGAAACCCTACCAGTGGCTAGAGAAGGCTGGACTAAAAAGACAGGACTGTCCCCAGTGGCCTGCTGTAAATCAAGCTCTAAGAGCAGAATGGAAATATCAGTCCTATTTGAAGGTTGTAGATGGAAAGATTGTGAAAGAACATTGTTCTTCCCTGCTTGTTATTGCATTTGCCATTTTTACAGTAGCTTTTAGTCTCTGATTTATAATATTTTAAAGGTACAACTTCAAGGCTGGTGAACAGGTAGACAAAAATATTTTAAAATCCCAAGTTTTGGCAGTCTAAGACAGCCAGCAAAAATAGGATATTAATAGTTTTCTCAAAGGACATCATAGATAGCTCCTTTACTTGGTGCATCAATTTGGAAGATCTGTTCCAAAGTATGCCAATGGCAAAGTGGTTTTATCTATATTGCATTCCAGCATTTTTGATGTATTCTTTCCCCAAAGGACTGAGAGCTGCAAAACCCTAAAAGATTACTTTAATTCTCCCAATGTTATTTCTGAAAATTTAGATCAGATTTAAAACTATTAGTCCTTCCCAGCCACCAACCCAGTTCAATTTTTATAGAATGAGGGGATAACATAAGGCAGGTGATCACATTTGGTTAGAAATCATGCAGAAGCAACCATTTTATCAGAGTGCTCTGCCAGTACTAATATATGTTCTTCCTAATCCTATTCACAGGTTGAAAAAAATCTGGGAAATATACCAGTGGTGAAATCCAAATTTTTTTACTACCGGTTCTGTGAGCGTGGCTTGTGGGCATGGTGTGGCTTGGTAGGCATGGCTTGATGGGTGTGGCAGGGGAAGGATACTGCAAAATCTCCATTCTCACCAGTGGTGGGTTTCAAAATTTTTACTACCGGTTCTATGGGTGTGGCTTGGTGGGCATGGCCTGGTGGGCATGCCAGGGGAAGGATACTGTAAAATCTCCATTCCTACCCCACTCCAGGGGAAGGTTACTGCAAAATCCCCATTTTCTCCCAATCACTGGGACTCAGGAGGCAGAGAATAGATGGGGGCAGGGCCAGTCAGAATTTTTACTACCAGTTCTCCAAACTACTCAAAATTTCTGCTACCAGTTCTCCAGAACTGGTCAGAATCTGCTGAAACCCACCTCTGATTCTCACCCCAATCTAGGGGAAGGATACTGCAAAATCTCCATTCTCACCCCACTCCAGGAGCCAGCCAGAGGTGGTGTTTGCTAGTTTTCCAAACTGCTCAAAATTTCCGCTACCGGTTCTCCAGAACCTGTCAGAACCTGTTGGATTTCACCCCTGAAATGTACGGAGTTTGTATGATTTAGCTTTTAAGTACAGTTCTGAAGGCCACTTCAAACCAACTTTGGCTAACATTAGTTCATCACAGATTTATTGAAACAGTTTGAGCTTTTCCAGGGCTAGGATGTCTCTTGCACTTGCTCAGCAAACTTTTATAATGAAACTGTTTTTGACAGTCTTAAACGCAAAGAGCAAAGCTTCAGGAACAAGGATATGTAAAGTGTATGCTGAGGCAAGGCTGAAAGCAACAGGCTGACATTATATGAAATGAAACAAGATTAATTGAGCATGGGACCAAAGGAAAACTTTATCTCAGTGGGGAAAGGATAGCTTTGGACCTCTTAATCTAAAACTATAGTTGTCATGAACTTAGAAGTGTACATAAGGAGGCTTGGGGCAGGAGGACAGGGGTGGTAGGAGAAGAGATGGTTGGAAAGGAAAATACTGTTCTATTTCCAGGGATGAGTGCGAGATTCTCTTTAATGTGCACTTAAATACAGGCTATTTCTACATCATAAACAAATAGTCAAACTGAACTGTCCATCATACTTCTCTGAAAGCTGCGATTTAATTATCCCAATTAAAACTAATCCCAAATACAGAAAGGAAACTAATCCCAAATACATAAAAGAAAATATTTCTAAAAAGTAATATATTCAGGGGGGAAATGAATAAAATCTGACTAGGACTTCTTTTTTTTTTTTACTAAACTGAAGCACATAGCCAGTTGGCATGAACCTGAATTATGTTGGAAAAACTCATGTAAATATTATCCAGAGAAATTAGAGATTTGTCCATTCCTCTGTCTATATTAATAAGTTAACATGATTTTTGGAAGTGGTTTCTAATAGGATTTCAATTTTTGATTATTAGGCACATCCAAAGTATTTATTGTCCAATCGTTTTATGTATTTAATTTTGGCCTTCCACTAAGCAATTGTCTGTGTGGGTGCATATGGCTATATATCAAGCAGTTTTATTATCCCATTCCTCCAAGTAAATATGATTGTTTACTTCCTATATTTGCTTTCTTCACCCTGTAGTTAAAGCTCATAGCAGTCAGTCTAAGGTTACACCAGTGAGCTTCACGAGCAAACAAATTTTTCAACAGGGTAAAAATGAGATAACATATATGGATGGCAACCTAAAATACTAGTCAATACTTCCTCAATAGAATTTTTTTTAAAAAGTATTTGAATCACATGCTGGTTAGCCTAAGGCCTTTAATAGCAACCTTTACAATAAGTTTGTAATCTAACATTCATTTCAAGTGGAAGAAATTTGCATTTTTAAGATCGGCCCTAAATAAGACTTTTGATTGTTGGGTGGGTGCTGAGAGATAAAGTTCAGACTGATTTTTAAAATAAGCCACCTATTTTTCCAAACAGATTATTGCCATGGTAAGCAATTGCTTAGAATCCATGTGTAGAAAGAATATTTTTAAAATTCATCATTTTGCATTTATGGCCTTTCAGTTTAAACCCCCCCCCCCAAAAAATATTGGCAACATTGAGCTGGCTGTCTCCTAAAGCTATTAATATTATAACCAAACATTTAGATAGTGGCACAAAGCTCTTATTTTCAGTAAATGTTCTTAAAGGTCATAAATTTGATTCTGCTTCCCAGATTCAGTCTTTCCAGCTGTATTTTCTGGTTGGTTATTAGGTCATTGGACCATTTTTTTTCCTCTTGTTAAATGAGTAGTGAATCCCAAGAGCACTAAAAATAGATTGCCTTTTAAAAATATACAGTATTGATAGCTTTTTTTCTTTTGTTTTCAAAAAGAAAAAATTAAAACATCAGAGACAAAAGGTTAGAAAATTTAAGACCATCGTCCTATGCAAACTGTTACATCAATAGATTTACTGGAGTTGGTTCAAACTAATTAGGCCCAATTTTCATTGGTGTGCAGTTGTGTGTGTGTGTGAGTGAGTGATACCCAAATTATAAAGATGTGTTATAAAGATGCCCAAAATAAATATTTTAGAGGGGTTTTATATCATCAGTTGTTTCCATACCATTAATTCATACATACATACATACGTACATACATATATACATACACACACTTTAATCTTTAAACATTTCTGCTGAGGTTTCCTTATGCAGAGGCTTTCTATCAGACATAAATTTCATTTTTAGAGCTGATCCACACAACCAACTAGATCCAATGTGAATACAGGCCATTGAACATTTCTCATGGGCATCAATGCATAATATCATCCTCTACCTACCTTAGTGCACCAGGAAGATAATCTCTGCCCACCTTTTCCTGCTACATGTCAAAAGCAGTGTTCTAACAATTGTGCCAACACAAGTGTTGCTGTCCACTTTGCTTGCTGTACTTCACTTCATTGTAGGCAAATGCCTAGACTCTAATTGGCTATTGTACACTGTGGCAGAGATGTCTCCTCCTTCCCTTTTCTCTATGGCATTTTTTTAATAAGCGCACCCAAAACTAATCAGATGAAATAGACAAGGATTCTGCCCAGCGGATAGGAAAAGTGATGTAACTGTTTTATTTTGTCCTTTCTTTTCTCTCTCTTTACAAGGTTGCTGATGGAACAGAACACATGGACTTTCCCTCTTTTTTCAGTTAGAGGAAATTGACTAGAGTTCTTCTCCTTTCTAGCTCTAGCATATCAATGAACTTTATGTCTTCACAAATTCACCCACAAAGAGAAAAATAAAACTAAAGAGCACGGAATCCACTAATTAGAGGCTCAAGTAAATGTGGCTTGAACAGAACACTAGGCCATCATTGTGGCCCAAACAGAAGAAGGTGTTGAAATCCATGAAGATTAGCCATTCCTATAATTAACAAGGAACCAAGTCATTAATTTGGTTTATATGTAGGTAAAATTCAGGTGAAAATGCTAATATTTGCATCCCAATGCTATATGCATTGGTACACTGTGTGCAAAGTATGGATATTGACAAAGTCTATAGCTTACTTAAGGAACAAATCTTGTTATGAAAGAATCCTCTGCACTAAAGCACTTTTATTTACATTTTGAGGTCAAACCTTTAAACTACCACTAGATGGCACCACATCACTAAGGTCTTCTGTATTTCTTTGTTGCCATCTGGTGGTCATGTGAAATTTTGCAGCCCACCTATGATAGCCCAGCCACCACAATACCATTTCAGAAATCGGGATTTCAGGTTCTCCATGAGATATTGGTGTGTTATTTGTGTTCCATTTCTTAGAATGGTCCTGGGAACATTACTATAGAACTTAACAAGTTACTATATAATATTGATTCTAATATCTTGCCACAGGGACACATTTTGAAACGAGACATATTTTACAAGTATTTTTAATGTTTTACTGAGGACTTAGGCCTATCAAATCTATAAAGTAGTAGAAATAACGCCTGCACCATGGAGGTCGACACCGGGTCCTCCAGATCATTAATTGCATGGTTGACTCTAACTCGCCTTATCCCACAAGTATCCGCTCAGTGCCTCCAGCCGTGCCCGATAGTTCTGAAAGACTATCAAGGTCAAGCTATTCCAACTATCGCCTGTGGCACTTTCAAGGTGTCTTATAAATCCTTCTCCGGCAAGCTGCCCCTAATAGTGGTGAAAGCTGACCATCCCAGCCTTTTGGGGCTGGATTGGTTCGCCCCCCTCAACCTCAACGTGTCCAGCATCCACTCTACCGACCCAGATGTCTCCACTACGCTGTTCCGAGAGTTTGCTGATGTATTTGAGGACTGCCTGAGTAATTACACAGGGAGTCCCATTTCACTTAATCTGGACCCCCAGGTGACACCAATTCACCTCAAAGGGTGCCACTGGCGCTGCGGCCTCGGGTGGATCAAAAATTAGATAGGCTGATAGCACAGGGAATACTAGTGCCTGTAGACCACTCAAATTGGGAGACCCCCATTGTCATTCCCCTTAAGCGGGACGGTAGTATTAGAATCTGTGCCGACTATAAAGCAACGATTAATACCGTGTTACAAGCTAATCCCTATCCAGTGCCAGTTGTCCAACATTTACTTCACTCCCTGGGGCACGGGCAGGTTTTCGCTAAGTTAGACTTAGCCCAAGCCTATCAGCAGCTGCCCATCGATGGGCCCACAGCTTTGGCCCAGACCATAGTGACGCATCAGGGTGCATTCAAATGCATCCGCCTTCAGTTCGGAGTGTGCGTCACCCCCGGAATATTTCAAAGTTTAATGGAGCGTTTGTTACAGGGGATTCCAGGGGTGGTACCTTATTTTGATGATGTGTTCGTCTCCGCTGCCAACAGCTTGGCCCTTCTCTCCAAACTATGCACCATCCTCACTTGCCTGCGCACTGCCGGGCTTCAGCTCAAGAAGGACAAATGCGTATTCAGGGTTCCCCGGGTGGAATTCCTGGGTTTCTTGATTGATGCCCGGGGCATCCACCCGACCCCGTCAAAGGTTGAGGCCATCAAACATGCTCCCACCCCGTCCTCCCATTCTGAATTGCAGGCCTTCCTGGGCCCCCTCAATTTTTACGCTGTTTTCATTCCCCACAAGGCAACCCTCGTGGAGCCCCTGCATCAGCTCTTGGATTCCAAACGTCCATGGTCTTGGGGACCGGCAGCTGCCGCGGCATTCCAAGCTGTCAAAGACGCTCTGACATCGCGCGCCCTCCTAGTCCAATATGACATGGGTCTCCCACTTGTCCTCACTTGTGACGCCTCCCCCTATGGTGTGGGGGCTGTGTTGAGCCATGCCTTCCCTGACGGTATGGAGTGCCCCATTGCTTTCTACTCACGCACATTCTCTGCTGCGGAGTGGAACTATAGTCAGCTGGAACATGAGGCATTGGCGGCAGTGGCCGGTGTTAAAAAGTTCCACGACTATCTCTATGGGCGCTTCTTCCACCTCATCACCGACCATAAGCCTCTGCTTGGCTTATTGGCCAGTGATCGCCGTACACTGCAAATTCTCTCCCCCCACATGTTCCGGTGGGCCGAGTTTCTCTCGGCCTACTCCTATGTCCTCCGCTACAAACCCGGGTCTGCTATTGGCCATGCCGATGCCCTTAGCTGCTGCCCCTTACCCGGTCTTGTGCTCGACCCAGCCCTGGCTGCGTCCACCCTTTTGATTGATGAGTTCGCCTCCCCCCTCTCCGCCGCCGACATTCAGTCAGTGACATCCGCCGACCCGACGCTGTCCCTTGTCTTAGACTGGGTGCGCAGGGGCTGGCCGACGGGTCCGGTCCCTCCCGCATTCATGCCCTACCATCGTAGGCAGCGTGAATTGTCTGTCCTCAAGGGTTGCCTCCTCTGGGGGAGCCGGGTGGTGGTCCCTCCCCCGTTACGAACGTAGATTCTAACCTCCGTCCATGTGGCCCATCCGGGCATCACCCGGATGAAAGCCTTGGACCGGGGTTATGTCTGGTGGCCCGGATTGGACCATGAAATCAAAGACTGGGTGGCCAGATGTGGCCCTTGCCAGCTGTCACGGCCGGCTCCCCTGGCTGTTCCTGTCCACACTTGGGATGCCCCTTGGGCTCCTTGGGCGCGCTTACACATGGACCTTGCTGGCCCATTCCAGGGCTGCACCTTCCTCGTCACCGTTGATGCCTACTCTAAGTGGGTTGAGTTGTCCCTGATGAATACTACCACCGCCAAGGCCATAATCCAAGTACTGGCAGGGCTTTTCACGACGCACGGGTTCCCAGAAACTATAGTCACCGACAATGGGCCCCAGTTCACCACGGCACCCTTTGAGCGCTACCTGGCATCCCTTGGCATCCAGCACGCCACCACGGCCCCTTTCCATCCAGCTGCGAACGGCCTGGCAGAAAGGGCTGTGAGATCTGCCAAGGATGTCTTGGGCCATTTGGGCCCCACCCATTGCACCATGACATTTGTCAGTACCTACTGGTGCAGCACACAACACCCTGCCTGGTCACCAAGTCCAGCCCAGCCGAATTACTGATGGGACATCGCCTACAGACTACCATGGATCGGCTACACCCTGCGTATGCCCCCGACTCCTTCCAAGAGTCCGGGCCCGGGTTCCGAACTTTTGCCCTGGGGGACCAGGTCTATGCACAGAATTATGGGTCTAGCATTAAATGGGTGCCGGGGCACGTCACTGAATTAACTGGCCCCTACTCTTATAGGATCTGGACCGATGATGGATGAGTGTGGCGGTGCCATATCAATCAACTCCGGAGGCGAGCCGTAACTTCATCTCCCCATGCTTTGGACCCCGTCTGGCCATCCCAAGTTGACTCTCCTGACCACGCCTCCCCCTCTTCTAGCCTGGCTCCCGATCGGATGTCTCAACCCGAGTTACAGCCAGTAACTTCCTTACCGAGTGTGTCATCCTTGCCAGGTCCCTCGGAGGTTCTGGTGGCTGGAGAGGCTCATGCTCCTGCAGGTCCGGAAGAGTGTTGTCAACATCCACCTCCTACGGCGGCCGCTCCGGGCCTAAGGAGCTCTTTGCGCAGCCGACATCATCCGGCGTATTTGGACGACTACGCATGCGCTGTTCAGGTGGGAAGGGGTGTTAAGTCCTAGCGTTCTTATGGCAAGTTACTCCCTGTTGCTACCCTCCCTCTGATTGGCTATGAAGCGAGCAGGATTGCACGTGGG